>PVKV010018431.1:0-44831 GCA_004027835.1 Alouatta palliata
TTTCCCATTCTGTTGGTTGCCGATTCACTCTAATGACTGTTTCTTTTGCCGTGCAGAAGCTGTGGAGTTTGATTAGGTCCCATTTGTCTATTTTGGCTTTTGTTGCCAATGCTTTTGGTGTTTTGGTCATGAAGTCCTTGCCTACGCCTATGTCCTGAATGGTTTTGCCTAGATTTTCTTCTAGGGTTTTTATGGTGTTGGGTCTTGTGTTTAAGTCTTTAATCCATCTGGAGTTAATTTTAGTGTAAGGTGTCAGGAAGGGGTCCAGTTTCTGCTTTCTGCACATGGATAGCCAGTTTTCCCAACACCATTTATTAAACAGGGACTCATTTCCACATTGCTTGTTTTTGTCAGGTTTATCAAAAATCGGATGGTTGTAGATGTGTTGTGTTGCCTCAGAGGCCTCTGTTCTGCTCCATTGGTCTATATCTCTGTTTTGGTACCAGTACCATGCTGTTTTGATTACTGTAGCTTTGTAGTATAGTTTGAAGTCTGGTAGTGTGATGCCTCCTCCAGCTTTGTTCTTTTTGCTTAGAATTGACTTGGCTATGCGGGCTTTCTTTTGGTTCCATATGAAGTTTAAGGTGGTTTTTTCCAGTTCTGTGAAGAAGGTCATTGGTAGCTTGATAGGGATAGTATTGAATCTGTAAATTACTTTGGGCAGTATGGCCATTTTCATGATACTGATTCTTCCTAGCCATGAACATGGAATGTTTCTCCATCTGCTTGTGTCCTCTCTTATTTCGTTGAGCAGTGGTTTGTAGTTCTCCTTGAAGAGGTCCTTTACGTTCCTTGTTAGTTGTATTCCTAGGTATTTTATTCTCTTTGTAGCAATTGTGAATGGCAGTTGGTTCTTGATTTGGCTCTCTTTAAGTCTGTTGTTGGTGTATAGGAATGCTTGTGATTTTTGCACATTGATTTTATATCCTGAGACTTTGCTGAAGTTGCTTATCAGTTTCAGGAGATTTTGGGCTGAGATGATGGGGTCTTCTTAGACTCTTTAAAAATTTTATTTGAAGTTCTGGGGTACATGTGCAGGATGTGCAGTTTTGTCACATAGGTAAACATGTGCTATGTGGTTTGCTATCAACCTACCACCTAGGTATTAAGCCCAGAAAGCATTAGCTATTTTTCCTGATGCTCTCTACAACCCCCTCCCGCCCCAGATAGGTCCCAGTGTGTGTTGTTTTCCTCCCTGTGTCCATGTGTTCTCATTGTTCAACTCTCGCTTATAAGTGAGAACATGTATTTGGTTTTTCTGTTCCTGTGTTTGCTGAGGATAATGACTTCCAGCTTCAGCCATGAAGACCTATTTCTCTATGGGTAGCACAATACTTTCTTTCAACCCTAAACACTCAACCCTGTGAAATCAGAATGTTAAGCCCACTTTACAGATAGAAAAAAGGTAAGTGAGGCTGAGAGCTAGGACTTGAACTCAGGTCATTTGAGTGAAAACTCAGCATGTGTTTCATATACACAACTGTCTCTTTTTGGTACATTGCAGTTAAGTCCCTGGTAATTATTTAACATGTCATACCCAGGAAGAACATAACAAAGATTATTCAGGTCTATTCTTCAGACAAAATTACAGTCTACATGATTTTGCAGCAAATATCTTAGAAAGTAACTCGTTCTTATTGGTCTATTCACATTTATGGGAAAATGCCAACTTTGGAGGCAAGATTTTGAATACAAAGAAAACCTAGCTTCTCAACAGGTTCACAGAGAAATCTTACTGCATTATATATTTTAAAAATGCAAGTTACTATTTTTAGATGAACGGTTCCACCATTCTTTATAGCCTATACTTTACCATATCTCTTATTTTAATTTTATACCAGTATTTAATTAGACATTTCTGATGTTACTAAAAATAATTAAGTGATTGCTATGGAAGCGGCTTTACTGTTGAGTCATGAACACAGCCTATGTCATGTGAATCTCAGCATTTTGGGGTTTGAAGATTCCTTACTAGACCACTGAAGTACAATGAAAGTGCAGACATTGAGATTCGATAGATCTGGATTTTAAATCCAACTCCAGCACATATTAGCTGTTGGACGTTAACCTGTCTGAGGCTCAGTGTATGTCTGTAATTAGGATTTTCAGTAAATTATAATTTTATGTTGCCTTGGCATCCATTTTGAATATGTTTAATTTTTTCATATCAGGAGCAAGGTGTATTCACCCTTGTTTACAGTTCTCCGCCTCTCTAGTTTCTTAATGTGTCCAATCTAGATATCTACTTTATACAACCAATTCCTGGTGACCATCTCCCTATGGAAAAACTATTTATAACCTATTGACTCCACACACCTCATGCACTGCTCAGATACACTACAGTGAGTGCCTCTCAGTCACAGTGAACTTCATGAAACTCATCCCTGCTTGCTCTAAACTCACCATTAGAACTCTCCACAGGAAACCTACCTAAGTAATGTCATGCATGTTAATAAAGACTTCAGCACAAGATCTCTGGCTCACTTTCTCTCACTCCCCACCCACTGGTTGGGCATACATGTCCTGGATTGCTTGGCTTTTCCCATTGGTCCCCAGGGATGTGCTGCCTTCTCTTTCTGGGACCTGTAAATAATAAAACTGTTATTGTATGTTTTTCTGTTGAATTGTCTACTCTTGTGTTTGTCCTGAATGAACCACCCAAACTTATCCCTTTCCCAGTTAGGACCTCTTTTAGAGTTGATATCTTGGTAGGAATAAACTGGACACAGGTTGGACAAAAGTCACAAGAGTGTCTTAGTATAAATAAGTTTCCAGACAGATACCTGGTCACAGGTTGGACACTTAGGCATTAGGTAGTCTGCCAGGATAAAGACATATCTGATAAAAGGCATATTGTAGTCATTCAAGACTAAGTCTCATGAATTTCTGGTCAGGCAAGGCTAGCGCTTATGGCCACTATCATTAGGCAGGTCTCAAGACCAAACTGGTTAAAAAATATATATACAATAGTATAGAGAGAGGAATACCCTGGCAATTTTTCAAATGCATCAATTATGCCCTATATGTGCTCTCTATTCATGTTTTGCATTATAATATATATGTGTTGACTTTATTATCAGACTTTATCAGTCAAAGGAATGCTCCATGACGTCAGAAAACACATCTGTCTGTTTCTTTGCCACTGCAATCCTCATGTTGAACATTATCCTGGTGCACAGCTGATGATCCATATTTTTTACTGGAGGGAGGGAGGAAGGAAGGTAGGTAGGTTGGTTGAAGATTGGTTGTGGTGACAAACAGTCTATTAACATTAATTGATATTATCATTTATGGTAGGCATGAGTCTCTTAGATTTATAAAAGGTGAGTATAATCTTTGCAGAAAGTCACCAGTGGAAGCACATTTACAGTTCTTGAGATAGTCCATTCCATATCCAGAGACTCCTAATGGCAGCAGCATCCCTCCAAAACAGAGAAGAAATTTCTGGGTATTGGATCTTGTTCTCACCACTTATATTCCATAAAGCAAGTTTATTTTCCATTGGCAGAAGTAATCTTCAAATATTTAAATAAAAATTGTTGTATCTGTTTCCTTAAGAAAATTTGCCTATCTCTGTCTCACACACACACACACACACACACACACACACACACACAAAAGCACAGGCCATATCTATTTAGATTTTATCTTTGAATTTTTTTTCTGCTTAAGGTTACGGCTTCTTTTATCTCATTAATTGAAACTCTTTTGGAGACAGTGCTCAGAGTTAGGTCCACAGATACAGTTTAACAGGCTAGAGGCTGTTAAACCTCTAGCCTGTTAAACCTCTAGAACAGCATAATCACATCTTTCCTTCTATAATCTATAAATGCATTCCTTTTATCTTCAGGCTTTACAGGCACTTAACCACTAAGTTAGCCAGTAGAGTGAAGGTGTATGTTGCAAACACTTCATAATTTAGTACTTATTAAGTAGTAAGAGAGGCAAGAATATTTCGGAGAAGAATTTTAAAATAATACTGTGAAATTTAGTTAGGAGGGCTTAATGTATGAATGCAGTATACATGTTAGAAAGTTTCAGTAGAAGGAAAATGCACATTTGATTTGTAAAATGAAGGGAGAAGGAGACATTTTTAGACAGAATATTGTGGTATTAGTCAACTTTTGCTGTGTAACAAACTATCAAATAATCTCAATTACAATAATTATTTTTCTTGCTTATAGATCTGCAGCTCACTAAGGGAAGCTCTGCTTCAGGTTGCAAAATGGCTGCACTTTCCAGGCCTGAGGGCAAGTTAATTCTACTCCACATGTTTCTGCATTCTCCTTGAATGAGAAAATGTCAGCTGCCTTCTCATGTGAATCCAAGAGTGCAACAGGGGAAGTAAAAGCTGAGGATTATTTATCATATCTTGGCTTAAGTCAGTCTCAATCAAATAAAGTCAGAAGGCAACAGAATGGGAAAATATTCTACACCTTTCTACTGTTGCATAATAGCACAATACAGAGATTAAGGATTGAATGCACTAGGACATGAGTATCTAGTAGCAACTAACTCCTTTACACGTAGGGTAGTGGTGGGGAAAATATTCAAGGATATTGCCTGACCAGACCAACTTGTGTTCCATGAAGTTGTGTGCTGACCCCTGCCATGGACTCTGTGATGCACAAAGCCACCCAATTACCAATCAATGGCGTGAATAGAAAAATAATACCTTTACACATAAAATATGTCTTAAAAATAGAGTCTGAGAGGTCCTTCTACCAAAAAGATGGAGAATTTATTTTTTAAATATATTTTATTGCGTTTTAGGTTTTGGAGTACATGTGAAGAACATGCAAGATTGTTGCATAGGTACATACATGGCAATGTGGTTTGCTGCCTTCCTCCCCATCACCTATATCTGGCATTTCTCCCCATGTTATCCCTCCACAACTACCCACGCCCCACTGTCCCTCCCCTAGTTCCCCCTACAGACCCCAGTGTGTGATGCTCCCCTCCCTGTGTCCATGCGTTCTCATTGTTCAACACTCACCTATGAGTGAGAACATGCAGTGTTTAATTTTCTGTTCTCGTGTCAGTTTGCTGAGAATGATGGTTTCCAGATTCATCCATGTCCCAACAAAGGACACCAACATCAATTTTTATGGCTGCATAATATTCCATGGTGTATATGTGCCACATTTTCCCTGTCCAGTCTATCACCGATGGGCATTTGGGTTGTTTCCAAGTCTTTGCTATTGTAAACAGTGCTGCAATGAATATAAGTGTCCATGTGCCTTTATAATAGAACAATTTATAATCCTTTGGATATATTCCCAGTAATGGGATTGCTTGGTCAAGTGGAATTTCTATTTCTAGATCCTTGAGGAATTGCCACACTGTCTTCCACAATGGTTGAACTAATTTACACTCCCACCAACAGTGTAAAAGTGTTCCTATTTCTCCACATCCTCTCTAGCATCTGTTGTCTCCAGATTTTTTTAATGATCACCATTCTAACTGGCATGAGATAGTAGCTCAATGTAGTTTTGATTTGCATTTCTCTAATGACCAGTGATGATGAGCATTTTTTCATGTTTGTTGGCCTCATCTATGTCTTCTTTTGTAAAGTGTCTGTTCATATCCTTCATCCACTTTTAAATGGGCTTGTTTTTTTCTTGTAAATCTGTTTTAGTTCTTTGTAGATTCTGGATATTAACCCTTTGTCAGATGGGTAGATTGCAAAATTTTTTTCCCATTCTGTTGGTTGCTGGTTCACTGTAATGATTGTTTCTTTTGCTGTGCAGAACCTCTAGAGTTTAATTAGGTCCCATTTGTCTATTTTGGCTTTTGTTGCCAATGCTTTTGGTGTTTTAGTCATGAAGTCCTTACCTATGCCTATGTCCTGAATGGTTTTGTCTAGATTTTCTTCTAGGATTGTTATGGTGTTAGGTCTTAGGTTTAAGTCTTTAATCAATCTGAAGTTAATTTTAGTGTAAGGTGTCAAGAAGGGGTCCACTTTCTGCTTCCTACACATGGCTAGCCAGTTTTGCCAACACCATTTATTAAAGAGGGAATCCTTTCCCCATTGCCTGTTTTTGTGAGGTTTGTCAAGATCAGATGGTTATAGATGTGCGGAATTGCCTCCAAGGCCTCTGTTCTGTTCCATTGGTCTATATCTCTGTTTTGGTACCAGTACCATGCTATTTTGATTACTGTAGTCTTGTAGTATAGTTTGAAGTCACATAGTATGATGCCTCCAGCTTTGTTCTTGTTGCTTAGAATTGACTTGGCTATGAGGGCTCTCTTTTGGTGACACATAAAGTTTAAGGTGTTTTTTTTCAGTTCTGTGAAGAAGGTCATTGGTAGCTTGATGGGGATAGCATGGAATCTATAAATTACTTTGGGCAGTATGGCCATTTTCACAATATTGATTCTTCCTAATCATGAGCATGGAATGTTTCTCCATGTTTGTGTCCTCTCTTATTTCATTGAGCAGTGGTTTGTAGTTTTCCTTGAAGAGGTCTTTTACATTCTTTGTTAGTGGTATTCCTAGATATTTTATTCTCTTTGTAGCAATTGCGAAGGGCAGTTCATTCTTGATTTGGCTCTCTTTAAGTCTGGGTTATTGGTGTATAGGAATGCTTGTGATTTTTGCACATTGATTTTGTATCCTGAGACTTTGCTGAAGTTGCTTATCAGTTTCAGGATATTTTGGGCTGAGACAATGGGGTCTTCTAAATATACAATCATGTCATCTGCAAATAGAGACAATTTGACTTCCTCCTTTTCTAACTGAATACGCTTTATTTCTTTTTCTTGCTTGATTGCTCTGGCTAGAACTTCAATACTATATTGAATAGGAGTGGTGAGAGAGGGCATCCTTGTCTAGTGCCAGATTTCAGAGGGAATGCTTCCAGTTTTTGCCCATTCAGTATGATATTAGCTGTGGGTTTGTTTTAGTTTTTATTATTTTGAGATATGTTCTGTCAATATCTAGTTTATTAAGAGTTTTTAGAATAAAGGGCTGTTGAATTTTGTCAAAGGCCTTCTCTGCATCTTTTGAGATAATCATACGGTTTCTGTCTTAACAAAATTGTTTTATCATTAATTTCAGGGTGTAAAATTACATAATTTTATAATTTTTGTAATTTGACAAATATTTATCTTATTCTTGGTAATATTTTAAATCTTTTGATAATCTTTCAATGTGGTAAAATGTACTTGGAATTGCTTCAGAAGTACATATAATTCACAATTATATTAGAACTGACATACACCAATTAAAATATAATGGAAAAACAGATTGTACCTTTTAATTTTTAAAATAAATACATCATCAAATAAGAGTAATTCAAACATTCCATGATTAAACTAATAAGGAATTTTTTTTAGAAAAAGAAAATCAGTGTAGCAATGTATTTTTTTTGTATTGTTAGGACTTTGAAGAATCGATATGAAAAATAATCTACATGTTTTTAATGAGTATTAAATTTTTTATGTCAGTCTTCTAAGTTTTGGTTTTATTTTGTTCAAAATCAGTTAAAAGCTATAACCAAAATGTTCATAAATTGGTGCATCAAACATTTCAATTGTTTGTTTAAGCTTTAATCAAATAACTTTTGAAAGCAATTGAATTCAATTCGAAGTTTTAACTTTGAAATTTATATCTATCAATGATTGGGTAACTGGTGAGTTAAAATTAGGAAGCTCAATTAGTATACAAGATTTAATTCTGATAGTTATGATTGTGTTTTGAGATATCTCAAATTATAGAAACAACCTATTGCTGGGGCCCTGTTTTCTATTGGATAAATTCATATTCTTATTTGAAATAAAATTGCATTGTGAAAATTTGCAACTGTTGCCACATATACATTTCTTCAATCATCAAAAGAATTAGAGATATATTAATATAGGCCTTTGTGTTAAAAAGATATTCATCATAGGATGTCATTTTTAATGTGGTAAAAAAGAGAGTAACTGAAAACAGTTTGTGTAAAATATTTATATATTTCATTATCAATTTATAAATTATGAATTTAGGCTCATTAGAGCATGCTTCTCAAAAGATGACAAAACTTCAGGGAGAGAACATAGAACAGTGATTGGCAGGGGTTAAAAGGAGGGAGAGTGTGACTACAAAGGACAAGCACAGAGCATTTCTGAGGTGAAATAACTAATCAGACTCTAATTATATTGGTTGTTTCATGAATAATCTATAAATGTGTTAAAATTCTTAGAAATGTACATCCAAAAAGTAAATATGTGTATGATTTTAAAAAATAAACTGTATCAGTCATTGCCTACATGAAAAATCAATTGTTTTTATCAACAGTTTCAAATGTATTATCTTTAAAATGAAATCAATTAGGACAGCATGGAGTGGCTGACAAGATGGCCAAATAGGAACAGCTCCAGTCTGCAGCTCCCAGTGAGATCAATGCAGAAGACAGGTGATTTCTGCATTTCCAACTGAGGTACCTGGCTCATCTCATTGGGACTGGTTAGATGGTGGGTGCAGCCCACTGAGGGCAAGCAGAAGCAGGGTGGTGCGGTGCCTCACCCAGGAAGTGGAAGGGACCGGGAACTCCCTCCACTAGCCAAGGGAAGCCATGAGGGACTGTGCCATAAGGAATGGTGCATTCTGACCCAGATACTACAGTTTTCCCATGGTCTTCACAATCCGCAGACCAGGAGATTCCCTGAGGTCCCTACACCACCAGGGCACTGGATTTAAAGCACAAAACTGGGCGGCCATTTAGGGAGACACTGAGCTAGCTGCAGTTTTTTGTTTTTTTTTCCTCCATATCCCATCAGTACTTGGAATGCCAGCGAGTCAGAACTGTTCACTCCTCCGGTAAAAAAGGCTGAAGCTAGGGAGCCAAGTGTCTAGCTCAGTGGATCCCACCCCAACGGAAACCAGCAAGATAAGATCCACTGGCTTGAAATTCTCTCTGCCAGCACAGCAGTCTGAACTTGACCTTCAATGTTTGAGCTTGATGGGGGAAAGGGGCATCCACCAATACTGAGGCTTGAGTAGGAGGTGTTTCTCTCACAGTGTAAACAAAGCCACTGCCTGGAAGTTTAAACTGGGTGGGCCCCACCAGTGCCACAAAGCTGGTGTAGCCAGACTACCTCTCTAGATTCCTCCTCTCTGGGCACGACATCTCTGACAGAAAAGCAGCAGCCCCATTCTGGGGCTTAAAGATAAAACTCCCATCTCCTTGGTACAGAGCACCTGGGGGAAGGGGCGGATGTGGGAACAGCCATAGCACACTTAAATATGCCTGCCAGCTGTGAAGAGAGCAGCAGAGCACTTGAGTTCTGCTAAAGGACAGACTGCCTCCTGAAGTGGGTCCATGACCCCTCTGCATCTTGACTGGGAGACATCTTTTAGCAGGGGTCAACAGTTACCTCATACAGAAGAGGTGCAGCTGGCACCAGGTGGGTGTCCCTGTGGGACAAAGCTTCCAGAGGAAGGAACGGGCAATAATCTTTGCTGTTCTGCAGCCTCCAATGGTGATACCCAGGCAAATAGGGTCTGGATTGGACCTCCAGCAAACTACAGTAGATCTTCAGCAGAGGAGCCTGTTAAAAGGAAAACTAACAATCAGAAAATAGCATCAAAATCAACAAAAAGGATGTCCACACAGAAACCCCATCTGAAGGTCACCAACATCAAAGACCAAAGGTAGATAAATCCACGAAGATGAGAAACAAACAGCAAAAGAGGCTAAAAATTCCAAAATTCAGAATGCCTTTTCTCCTACAAAGGGTCACAACTCCTCACCCACAAGGGAAAATATCTGGAGTTTGATGAATTGACAGAAGTAGGCTTCAGAAGGTAGGTAATAGCAAACTCCTCCAGGCTAAAGGAGCATGCTCTATCCCAATACAAAGAAACTAAGAACCTTGAAAAAATGCTAGATTAATTGGTGGCTAGAATAACCAGTTTAGAGAAGAACATAAATGACGCCATGGAGCTGAGAACATAGCACGAGAACTTCCTGAATCATACACAAGTATCAATAGCCAAATTATCAAGCAGAAGAAAGGATATCAGAGATTGAAGATCAACTTAATGAAATTAAGTGTGAAGACAAGATTAGAGAAAAAATAATGAAAAGGAATGAACAAAGCCTCCAGGAGATATATAACTATGTGAAAAGACCAAACCTACGTTTGACTGGTGCACCTGAAAGTGATAGGGAGAATGGAACCAAGTTGGAAAACACACTTCAGGATATTAGCCAGGACAAATTTCCCAATCTAACAAGACAGGCCAACATTCAAATTCAGAAAATACAGAGAACACCACGAAAATACCCCTTGAGAAAAGCAACCCCAATCTGATGATTCTGTAATTGTCAGATTCACCAAGGTTGAAATGAAGGAAAAAATCTTAACGGCAGCCAGTGGAAAAGGTCAGGTTACCCACAAAGGAAAACCCATCAGACTAACAGTGGTTCTCTCTGCAAAAACTCTACAAGCCAGAATAGAGTGGGGGGCCAATAGTCAACATTCATAAAGAAAAGAATTTTCAACCCAGAATTTCATATCCAGCCAAACTCAGCTTTATAAGTGAAAGAGAAATAAAATTCTTTACAGACAAGAAAATGCTGAAAGATTTTGTCATCACCAGGTCTGCCTTATAAGAGGTCCTGATGGAAGCACTAAATATGGAAAGGAAAAGCCAGTACTAGCCACTGCAAAAACATACCAAACTGTAAAGTCTATTAACACTATGAAGAAACTGCATCAACTAACAAGCAAAATAAACAGCTAGCATCATAATGACAGGATTAATTTCACAAATAACAATAGTAACATTAAATGGAAACAGGCTAAATGCCTTAATTAAAAGACACAGACGGGCAAATTGGATAAAGAGCCACACCCATTGGTGTGCTGTGTTAAGGAGACCCATCTCACATGCAAAGACACACAGATTTAAAATAAAGGGATGGAGAATATTTACCAAGCAAATGGAAAGAAAAAAGAAGGCATTGCAATCCTCGTCTCTCAGAATTAGAAAAAAATACTTTAAATATCATATGGAACCAAAAAAGAGCTCATATAACCAAGACAATCCTAAGCAATGGAAACCATCATTCTCAGCAAACTGACACAAGAACAGAAAGCCAAACACCACATGTTCTCACTCATAGGTGGGTGTTGAACAATGAGAACACGTGAACTCAGGGAGAGGAGCATCACACACTGGGGGAAGTTGGGAGAGTAGGGGAGAGGCAGTGGGGGGTGGGGAGGGATAACATGGGTAGAAATGCCAGATATAGTATGCACCTAAAGTTAAATAAATAAATTTTTTAAAAAGCTAAAGTTAAATAATAAAAAGAACGAACAAAGCTGGAGGTATCACACTACCTGACTTCAAACTGTACTACAAGGCTACAGTAATCAAAACACCATGGCACTGGTACCAAAACAGATAGACCAATGGTAAAGAGCAGAAGCCTGAGAAGTAACACCACACATATACAACCATCTGATCTTTGGCTCACCTGACAAAAGCAATGAGGAAAAAATTCCCGATTTAATAAATCATGTTGAAAAAATAGGCTAGCCATATACAGAAAGCTGAAACTGGATCCCTTCCTTACACAATATACAAAAAGTAAATCCAGATGGATTAAAGACTTAAATGTAAGACCTGAAACCATAGAAGAAAACCTAGCCAATACCATTCAGGATATAGGCATGTGCAAAGACTTCATGACCAAAACACCAAAAGCAATGGCAACAAAAGCCAAAATTGACAGATGAGATCTAATCAAACTAAAGAGCTTCTGCCCAGCAAAGAAAAAAAAAAAAAAAAAAAAAAAAAAAAAAAAAAAAAAAAAAAAAAAAAAAAAAAAAAAAAAAAAAAAAAAAAAAAAAAAAAAAAAAAAAAAAAAAAAAAAAAAAAAAAAAAAAAAAAAAAAAAAACTATCATCAGAGTGAAGAGTCAACCTACAGAATTGGAGAAAATGTTTACAGAATGGGAGAAAATGTCTATCCATTTGACAAAGCTATCCATCTGACAAAGGGATAATATCCAGAATCTACAGGGAAGTTAAACAAATTTACAAGGAAAAAACAACCTCATCAAAAAGTAGGCAAAGGATATGAAGAGTCACTTCTCAAAAGAAGGCATTCATGCAGTCAACAAACAACACATGAAAAAAAGATCATCATCACTGGTCATTAGAGAAATGCAGATCAAAATCACAATGAGATACCGTCTCATGCCAATTACAATGGTGATGATTAAAAAATCTGGAGACAACAGATGCTGGAGAGGATGTGGAGAGATAGGAACACTTTTACACTGTTGGTGGGAGTGTAAATTAGTGCAACCATTGTGGAAGACAGTGTGGCACTTCCTCAAGGACCTAGAAATAGAAATTCCATTTGACCCAGCAATACCATTATTGAGTATATAACCAAGTGATTATAAATCATTCTATTATAAAGACACATGCACACGTATGTTCATTGGCACTGTTTACAATAGCAAAGACCTGGAACCAACCCAAATGCCCATGGATGATAGACTGGATAAAGTAAATGTGGCACATATACACCATGGAATACTATGCAGCCATAAAAAAGGATGAGTTCATATCCTTTGCAGGGACATGGATGAAGCTGGAAACCATCATCTCAGCAAACGAACACAACAGAAACAGAAAACCAAACACCAAATGTTCTCACTCATAAGTGGGAGTGGAACAATGAGAACACATGGACACAGGGAGGGGAACATCACACACTGGGGCCTGTCAATGGGTTGGGGGAGAGGGAAGGGATAGCATTAGGAGAAATACCTAGTGTAGATGACGGGTTGATGGGTGCAGCACACCACCATGGCACATGTATACTTATGTAACCTGCATGTTTTGTACATGTATTCCAGAACTTAAAGCATAATAAATTTTAAAAAATAAAAAAGAAATAGGAAAATAATAACTTACCAAAAACTTCCTAATACTAATGCTTTCTAGATTCTGGAGATAGATGCTAGAGACCAAAACAACCGTGAAACCATTAAGTATACAAAGAAACACGGTAATTATTCTGCTTCTATTGAATTTAATGCTCAAATAATCAAATAACGAATTTTAAGATTTTCTTTAATATGCACATTATTTCTTAATATTTAGAAAAATTACTTTTGAATTAGATTTTATTAGAATTAACGTCTGTCAACATATAAAACTCCGTTTGTTGGTCAATAATACTTTAAAGCATAATATAATTTTAATTATTCGTGTTCTCTTTTACTCACAAATGCATCCCAGTTTTGATGACACATATCATTTTTCTACACACCCACCCAGTTCTTTCATATCTCTTAGTCACTTTGTTAGCAATATTCTCTATGTGAATCTTCTTTTTCCTTTGTTCATCTGACAAACTCCCATTCATCCTTTGTGGTTCAAGTCAGCTCCCAGCAATTAAGTGATTATTTTTTAAATCGGTAACTGAGTATCCATAATACCTTGGTATATCTAGATTTAATTATTTATTATTCTGTGCAGTTGTCATGTATTTAATTTCATGATTTATTGGTGGGTAGCACCTTGTGTGACAGCTGTAGTGGAGGAATCTTGTCTTACTCAATTTCTCCTTTTGCCACTTTATGTACTGCTTGACAAATGTTACTCAGCAGATATTAATACATTTAAGTCCTATATAGTAAATATGATAACATTTCATTTATTTCAATATAAGTATGAAATAAAGCATATAATTGTGATTTATTTTAATATACTCAAGGGAAAATGCAATTCCCTAATGATAAATTATATTTATAACCTCTGTTATAATATTTTTGTGAGGGTTGTTGTTATAGAAAGCATAATTCTGTATTTTGTATGTCAGTTGCATCATACACACACAGGTAATATACCTATTATATTATACAAGTATATAATACTCTATTATATAAAAATATGAGCCTGTGGTGTAAAACAAGTAAATCTTCCAGTGATATTAGTGAGCTTTGAAAATCAATGAACAAATAGAAAACACTAGGCATTATATTTACATAATTTTCATTCCAAGAAAAATCAGTGCTGTAGTGAGCACCCAGAATTGCTCAAGGCTTACAAAATTCCACTAAAATACAAGTAATTTTGTTGTTGGTATTGTGTTTCTATCCCTCTCTTACCAAGTTCATAGTAGCTTTATGGTTAAGAAAGATCCAAAACCACTCTCGGCTAATCTTGGCATCCCAGCTGTTGAGATTTTTTTTTTTCTTGCTGCCATGATTAGTTTAAAGATGATCAATGAGCAAACTTTATCCAGTGCTAAATCCCTATCCAGTGCTAAATCCCTTTATATTTGTGAATGGTGTGTTCTATGGATGTGAGACCTGGAACTGCTCATTACACACTTGGATTCCATGGAGGAAGTTGATGTAGCCAATGCATCGAAAAGGAAAGGAAAAAACTTAAGTCAGTGCCCTCATTAAACTATGACTGAAGTCTGAAATCTCTATGAAATGTTCAGTCTTACTATGGTAAAGTGGAATTTTTCTTTGCTTGAACTGAAATAATCTCAATAGATTCCTACTTTGTATTATTAAGAATTCCTTTGTGAGTTCTCCATTCTGAGATGGCACTTACTCTAATACCCAAGACTTGAATTACATGAGACTGACCGTGTGGAACCCATACTTCCCAGAAGTGAGGGAATCATTTGGATTACCTACTTTCAGCAGGAAGAGCTCATTAGCCCACAGCTAATATACTATGTATTTGATTAAATGACTGTGAGGGGAACCATATGTCCGGTAAGTTGAAATGTTCTCCTTGAGAATCACCAATGCTAGCAATAATTAACACCATGCTATAAAAATAAAAATAATGAAGTCCATATACCCTCATGTACCTCCCATCTCTTTTCACTCTCAGTCCAGATTATATAATAGAAATAACAAGTTCAAATAATCCGAAGGTTTGTTAACAAACATATTTAAAGGAGTGTGGTATAAAAGAAGAAAAGTAAATTAATCACTATTAAAGATTAAAACACTATCAGTTTGAAAAAGGATCAGATAATATGAGATCTGATTGTTTTAGATTAAATATACTATGTTTTTTACCTGTGCATGAATATAAATAACACAATTTCCCACGTAGTTAATAAATTCATTTTCACTTGCTTTCCATTTTGGAAATAAATGTCTGACAGCAGCAGCAATCTCTGGGGCTTTACAAGTGGCTCTTATTCCATGAGATAAACATTATCTTCTTGATTTCTGCTTTTGTATTTTCATTTGCTCTAGAGTCGAAATCTATTTCTGAAAGGCTGTGCAGACTTTTCTGAGTGCCATTTTCTGGGCATTTTCAATTCTTGAGTTTAGAAAGGAAGATAAACATTCTCACAGTTTTGATTGCTAAGAAGAATTCGTCCAAACTCTGTCAAAAATAACCATAACATGAACATTTTAGGCAGGACTTTAATGTTTCTAGAAAATACATTCTCCTTGGACTCTGCTTTTTCTGGCAAGGCAAAGTTTTTGAATTTATCAAAATCTTTCTCAGCAGTGCTGCTCGAAATTATGATTAGTGTCCACTGTATTTGGGAGGTACATGTGTTGTTAATGTCTAGGGAGAAAATATCAAGTGAGGATGTTTTTGAGGAGGCAGACACACTTAATGACAAGAATGACAAAACTCAAGGTACATTTTATAAATAAACATTACAAAATTTGCCGTAACTTTTAACAAATTCTTTGAATCTATTTAAATAACATGATTATATGATCTTCAAAATCAACCTTCAAATATTTTTTTATTGTTTACTAAATCTCACTTGTGCTTTTTGTATGTTTTTCTTACAAAAACTGTTTCACCCATGGAAGAGATTAAATGTGCAACATATTTGGTGCTTCCTGGTTTGGAAATCAATTCAAAGAAACATCAAGTCTTGACATTTTACAATATTTGTGGCAAACCCATGAGGCCACTCCAAAAGAAACTCACTTTTTTTTTTTAATCTCAGAAAATCACTTTTAAAAAGTCACTCATTTCATAAAATATAATATTACCTTCAACTTCCCCAGTTCTATGATACTGAATTTATTTTTGATTGATGTATCTACAGAAATGCTGGTCAGGCAAGAAAATAGGGTTTTATGTTTTTATTCCATATGAAATTAGAACACAACACATAACACTTATTGTTCAAAATTCTATTTTTTTTTTTTTTTTGATGAGGGTGTTTTTTTGGAGTCATTGAAGGCAGCTGAGTTGGATGGGGTTGCCTAAATTCATCTGGGAATGTAGGATGTCTATGAACAATCAGTTGGCCTACAAGAATATTTTTTTCTCTCTAAATGGCACCTCATAAGAAAAAAAATAAAGATGAAAGGGCTTCAGCTTACCTCCATTTGTGAATGCCAACTGCTTGACTTACATGAACGTATTTACTCTTCACAAGGAATAATACTATTATTATTCCCATTTGGTGAGAAAACTCCTTCTTAATAGATTTACCCAAGTCCACACCTGAAAGAGAGAGATTGGAATTCCAAAATTTTTCTTTTGCTTTTTTTTTCCCATTTCTGTAAATTATTGGGGAACAGGTAGTGTTTGGTTACATAAGTTCTTTAGCGGTGATTTGTGATATTTTGGTGCACCCATCTCCTGAGCAGTATACACTACATCCTATTTTTAGTCTTTTATTCATCGCCCCCTTCCTCCCCTTTCCCCCTTAACTCCCAAAGTCCATGTGTCATTCTCATGCTTTTGCATCCTCATAGCTTAGCTCTCACTTATGAGTAAGAACATACAATGTTTGGTTTTCCATTTCTGAATTACTTCACTTAAAATAATAGTCTACAATCTTATCCAGGTTGCTGCAAATGCTATTAATTCTTTCCTTGCTATGGCTGAGAAGTATCCCATCATATATATATGTGTGTATACATATCTCTATATATCCCATCATATATATATATATATATATATATATGTGTGTGTATATATATATGTATATACATCACATAGATGTATATACATCTATATATGTATATATACAGACATATAACTCACAGTTTCTTTGTCCACTAGTTGATTGATAGGAATTTGGGTTGGTTCCATGTTTTTGCAATTGCAAATTGTGCTGCTATAAACGTGTGTGCAAGTATCTTTTCCCTATAATCACATCACCTCCTTCATTTCATCTAAGGTAAACTGGATTACTAAAATGTAATAAGTCTTTTCTTGTTTATAATTTTTAAAAATCAAGTTTTGGTTTTGTTGATCCTTTGTATGGATTTGTATATCTCAGTATTGTTCAATTGGGATCCCATTTTAGTTATTTTCTTTATCTACATTTGGGGTTAGTTCTTTTCTTCTAGTTTGTCTAGTTGTGGTGTTAGATCATTGATTTGAGATTTTTCTGACTTCTTGATGTAGGCATTTACTGCTGTCAACATTCTTTTTAATACTGCTTTACTGCATCCCAGAGATTTTGGTATGTCGTGTCTCTATTTTCATTTGTTTCAAGTAATTTTTTGAATTTCTGCCTAATTAAAAGATATTTAGAAACAAGTTGTTTTAATTTCCATGTAGTTGTATGGTTTTAAGAGATCTTCTGGGTGTTGATTTCTATTTTTATTCCAATATGGTGTGAGAATATGGTTTTTTGGATTTCAATTTTTTTTAATTAATTGAGACTTTATGGCCAAGAATGTGATCAATTTTAGAGTATGTCCTGTGCACACAGAAGAATGTACATTCTGTGGTTGATAGGCAGAGTGTTCTGTAGATATCTATTACATGAAATTGGTCAAGTGTCTAATTTAATCCAGAATATCCTTGTAAGTGTTTTGCCTCAGTGTTCTAATACTGTCAGTGGGGTGTTAAAATTCACAACTATTATTGTGTGCAGTCACCTAAGTCTTTTTATAAGCCTAATAGCATTTGCTTTATGCATCTGGGTTCTCCATTTTGGGTGCATATATATTTAGGATAGGTAAGTCTTCCTGTTGAATTGAATCATTTATCATTATGTAATACCCTTCTTTGTCCTTTTTTAATGTTGTTCATTTAAAATCTGTTTTATCTTGTATTAGAATAGTGAACTCTACTGTCTTTTGATTTCTGTTCATGTGGTAGATCTTTCTCCATCCCTTTACTTTGAGTCTATGGGTGTCATTACATGTGAGATGAATATCTTGAAGACATCAGGTGGATGGATGTTGTTTTTTCATCCATTGTTCTACTCTATGGCTTTTAAATGGGGCATATAGACCATCTACATTAAAGGTTAGTATTGACATATGTGGTTTTGATCCTGTTGTGAAGTTGTTAACTGGTTGCTGTGAGTAGTTGCTTTATAGGGTCTATGTGCTCTGTACTTAAGTGTTTCTGTGGAGTAGGTATCAAAACTGAATAAGAAAAAAAATGAGCAACCAAAACGTGGACTGAGTCCAGAGGGATTCATTGCCACACTCTGCCAAAGTTACAAAGAGGAGGTGGTACCAATACTTCTGAAAGTATTTCAAAAAAATTGAGGCAGAGGACTCCTTTTAAACTTAGTCTATGAAACTAACATCACCCTGATAGCAAAATCTGAGAGTAGCAATTATTAAGCAAAAGTAAAGCTTTCAGCAAAGAGAGGTGACCTCAAAGCAAGGTTCCAGAAATGGGGCAGAGTTATGAGTCTTTTATGTTGCAAGAGCATAGAAGTCTTCTGTGGGTTCTGTAAAGACACAACAACAAAAAAACTACAGGCCAATATCCCTGATGAATATAGATGTAAACACTTTCAAGAAAATATTAACAAATTGAGTCCAGCAGCACATCAATTTTTTTTTTTTTTTGTTTGTTTGTTTGTTTTGAGATGGAGTTGTATTCTTACTGCCCAGGCTAAAGTACTCACCACAACCTCTGCCTCCAAGGTTTAAGCGATTCTCCTGCCCCAGCATCCTGAGTAGCTGGGATTATAGGCACCCACCACCATGGCTGGCTAATTTTGTATTTTTATTAGAGACGGGGTTTCTACATGTTGGTCAGGCTGGTCACGAATTACCAATCTCAGGTGATCCCTGCTCCACTCAGCCTCCCAAAGTGCTGGGATTACAGGCAGGAGCCACTGCTCCTGGCCAAAAAATTTAATTCACCATAACCAACTAGGCATTATTCCTGGGATGCAAGTTTGGTTAAACATAGGCAAATCAATACATATGGTTCACCATATAAACAGAACTAAAAACAAAAACTATAAGATTGTCTCAATAGAAGCAAAAACAATTTCAATAAAATACAACATCCCTTATGATTAACATCCTAAGCAAACTAGGCATTGTAGGAACATACCTCAAAATAACAAGCCATCTATGACAAACCCACAGCTAATATCATTATAAATAGGGAAAAGCTGAAAGCATTTCTCTTGAGAGGTGGAATAAGACTAGGATGTCCACTCTCATCATTCCTATTCAACATACTACTGGAAGTGCTAGTGAGAGCAATCAGGCAAGAAAAAGAATTAAGAGATATTCAAATAGGGAAAGAAGTCATATTATGTATTTTCATTGAAGATATGATTCTATACTTAGAAATCCCTAAACTCTCTGTCAAAAGGCTTTTTAAACAACTTCAGTAAAGTTTCAGGACACAAAAATCAATAGACTTTCTGTACATCAAGAATGTTCAAGCTGAGAGCATAATCCACTTGTAACAGCCAACAATGTAATTCATTTATAATGGCCATAAAATAGTAAAGTACCTAGGAATATATCTAACCAAGAAGGTGAAAGGTCTCTACAAGGAGGACTACAAAACACAATAAAAGAAATCATAGATGACAAAAACAAGTGGAAAAACATTCCATACTTGTAGATTGGAAGAATTAATATTGTTAAAATGGCCATATTTATCAAAGTAATCTACTGATTTGATGTTTTTCTATCAAACTTCTAATGTCACTTTTCAAAGATTAGAAAAAGAATCCTAAAATTCATATGGAAGAAAGGAGTCTAAATAACCAAAACAATTACATGCAAAAAGAACAAAGCTGGAGAATAGAGACTAATGCAACAGAATAGAGAACCTAGAAATAAAAATGCACAGCTGCAACCATCTAATCTTTAATGAAGTCAAGAAAAGCAATGGAAAAACGTCTCCCTACTCAATAAATGGTGCTGGGATAACTGGTTAGTCACATGCAGAAGAGTGAAACTAGACCCCTACCTTTCATCGTCTAAAAAATTAAATCAAGATAGATTAAAATTTTAAATGTAAAACCTAAAAATATAAGAATCCTAGAAGAAAATTTAGAAAACACCATTCTTGACATTGGTCTTAGGAAAAAATATGACTAAAATCCTCCAAAGCAATTGTAACAAAAACAAAAATTGCCAAGTGGGACCTAATTAAACTAAAGAGCTTCTTTCTGTACAGCAAAAGAAACTATCAACAGTGTAAACAAGCAATCTACAGAATGGGAGAAAATATCTACAAACTATGCCCCTCACAAAGATCTAATAGTCAGAATCTATAAGGAACTTAAACAATTTAATGAGCAAAAAAAAAATTCATAACTACATTAAAAAATAGACTGAAGTCACAGACACTTCTCAAAAGAAGACATACAAGCAGTCAACAAACATGAAAAAATGCTCAACATAATCATCAGATAAATAAAATCAAAACCACAATTAGATGACATCTTGGTGCACCCTGCTTCATCCCTAATTCAGCTAGGTCCTAGTTCTTATCCCACAACCAAGAAGAATAAGGCACACAAACACTGGAGAGTGAGTAGAGTAGCACTTATTAAGCAAAAGGAAAGCACTCAGCAAAGAAAGAGGACCTGAGAGTAAGGTGCCAGAAGCAGTACTGAGGTCTGAATTCTGGGTATTTTATGTTCAAGAGCATGGAAGTCTTCTGTGGGTTCTGCCCAAGATGGGAGGGGTAAATCCTCTCCTAAGGGTGTTGCATGTGCACATGCCTGGGGTTGGCCAGACAGATTCCATCTTAATTATTGCCCATGAGTGCCTGAATGAAACCTATGGTGGCAGGGGGTAGGGGAACGGGGGGAAGGAGGGCACTAAAATCCCCCTGCTAATGTCACATTAATGACATTGTAATGAGTTGGATCAAGTTAAGGACATTTAGGTTGATTTATTCCCCCTGCACCTAAGTTGGAACAGTTCCTTCTGAGGAATACCCTGGCATAATGAAAAGTTCTTAACTACATTTTTTCCCATTAGCTACAGGGGCAGTGCAGGTGTGGTTATGTGAGTATTTTTCCACTCCCAAAGCCCTCTCTATCTACCTAACCAGACTCTAACTGACTCCTCTCTCAATCTCACACCAGTCAGAAAGGTTATTACGAAAAAATTAAAAATAATAGATGCTTCTGAGTCTTGGAGAAAAGGAAATGTTCATACATTCTTGGTGGGAATGTAAATTAGTTCAGCCTTTATGAAAATTAGTAGGGAGATTTCTTAACGAACTTAAAGCAAGACTACCATTCAACCCAGTAATTGCATTAGTGAGTACATACCTAAAGGAAAAATAATCATTCTACTGAAAAGACACAGGAACTCATATGTTCATCACAACACTATTCATAATAGCAGACATGGAATCGACCTAGGTACCCATACATGGTGGACTGGATTTAAAAAATATATATAGCACATATAGCCAAGGGGTACTATGCAGTCATAAAAAAGAACTGAATCATGTACTTCACAGTAACGTGTGTAGATGCGGGCCATTATTCTAAGCAAATTAATGCAGGAACAATAAACCAAATACCACACGTTCTTACTTATTAGAGGGAGCTAAACACCAGGTACACATGACACAAAGACGGAAACAATATACAATGGGTACTCCAAAAGCAGGAAGAGGGGAAGGGGTAAAAGGACTGAAAATGCATCTATTGGGTGTTATGCTCACTACCTGTGTGATGGGATCATCTGTAGTCTAAACCTCAACATCACGCAGTATACTAACATAAAAATTTGCACATGTACCCCTGAATCTATAATAAAAGTTGAAATTTTTTGAGAGTTTTTTCAATTTTAGTCTCAAAGATATATTTGAGGAAGGAGAGATGGACAAGTGATTTGAAAACTCTAGGAATAAAGTGCTGGGAACTCAAGTGAAAAATGAATCCTCCTGCAGGTCTATTCCAAAGGTTAGGTTTCATTTCTATATGATATCAAATACTTGTACAATATATTACTCAAATTTTTCCATGTGCACGTGAAAAAAATATGTAAAGAGACAAATTGTGGAGATGCATTGCTGTTTGCAACAGAGTTAAAACACGCAAGAACTTTGTTAAACAAATTTAGCAAGTAATAAAAAAAAATTGCAATTCACCATCCCCCAAAAAAAAAACAGTTTTTTTTTTTCTCCTTTAGCACAGTCACTGAGTTAGAGCTAAAAAGAACAAAACACACAATATGGAGTCTTAACTACCAGTAAGACTTTACTAAACAGGTTCTGACTTTGTGATTTTTTTTTCCTCAAAGTATTTTGAAATAAGCTTCATTTGGAATACATCCTGAAAGCCAACTGGGTTGGAAAATGTTCACAGTGTTCTTGTAATTTTTAATCTATTTTCTAAACCAATCACCAATCATGTCATATAAAAAACTGTTGAGAGCCACCCAGAGGCAAAATTTTATATTACTGCTGAAATATTCAGTGATTTCTTAGAAAATCAAATACCTCTAAATTTTAAAGGATTACATTAACGACTAAAGGGCAACATTAGTAAACCTTTATTTCTCCCTTTAGAATATTTAGGAAACTGCAAATTGGTTACATTCACTTTTGGAAAATGCCCTGCTATGCAGTAATCCAATCCCTTCAATTCAGCCCATTAAAAAGATTCAAAACTCAGTATAATTTCTTTGGGAATTTTCAGTCATTGCCTTGTACTAGGTTTCAAAAATATTGGCTGTGTATGGCCTAGAGCAAATTTTACAAATGTAGAAATTTCAGTGTTTACAACTTCAGCTACATGTACTTTCCGTAAATATTTTAGAATATTTTCTTTTCATACTCTTCTACTCATAATCACCTGCTACTGGGTATTATTTTAGTAATTTCCATAACTTTCATTTACATTTTCACTCAAAACATAACATTAAATATTAATATAAATAAAAATGACAATAGCATATTCATCTTATATTTGATTGCATATATTATATCTTTATTCAACACACACACCCACACACTTTTTTTCTGACAGCTCTTCAGGGCAAAAAATATTTAATTTCTTTTAGTTATACAACCTAGAGGCATTCAAAAAATATGGTTAAGTGACTCGAATTAAGCAGAATTCTGTTATCAGGAGGGCTACAAATAAAGGGGAAAATAAAATGATATGAAGAAGAGAGGTCTCTTGGGAAAGCACTTACTTAAGCAACTTCAACTATATAGTGCCTCATCGCCGCATTACAAAATATGGTAGTGGAAAAAAATCACATTGGAAAAGATGGATTCCTTAACTTATGTTTTGGAGCTGATGCTTTGATTCTGTCTAGATATAATGTAAAGCCAGGAGTAATAAGAATCATGGCAGCCATTGTTAAAGTACCTTATTCTTTAAGGAAGTCAACTTTCTAAAATTAGACTCATATAATTAAATCAGACCAATAATAGGTTAAACTTGAGCTATGTTTAAATACCTAATATTTCTTGTGTTTGACTTAAAAATATCAAAAGGATTTGACAATAAAAGAACTTTAATAGTCATTATATGTTAGTGGTGCCATTATTAAAGGTTAAATGCAAAACTACACTAGAAATTGACTTGTGAGAAGACTGCATGTTGAGCAAGTCTGCTTACCAAGCTTCATGGAGCATTTAACATATTAATACATTTTGAATTAAGAATACTTTAAAAATATATTTTCCCCTCTGATATTAGCCCATTTTTCTTAGTTCATCAACCTTGTTCCTGACATGGTCGCTAACATTACATAATGCTGTATGATGCCACATAAGTTTTGGATTGTTTAATGGAAGTGAAAATAATGCTGAAGTATATTTTCAAGAACAAGAAAATATACAATGTCTCTTGCAGTCAAGTGAATAAGAATGCTCAGACCAAAGCTGAGATTGTCTTGTGGTATTTTTGGTCCTCTTTATAGGTCTCAAAGAACCTTCAATAAATTATTTCAAAGTCAATGGCATTACATTGCATGTAAAATTCAATAATATAAAATTTTAAATTCATTATTGTTTTCAATAATCTCCTGTTAATAAAATGAAATGATTTTACGTAAGCATGCAGGTTAAATATTTGGTTGTATTTAAATAATTAGTCCTCTAGTCTGAATGTTTGTGTTCTTCAAAATTCATATGCTAAAATCTGAATCCCCAAGGTGATAGTATTTGAAAGTGGGGCCTTTGGGAAGTGATGAGATCATGAGGATAAAGCCCTTAAAAAAGAGCCCCAGAGAGCTAACTGGTCCCTTTTATCATATGAGGACACAGGAAGAAGGTGCTGTTGGCTGGGCATGGTGGTTCACATCTACAATCTCAGAACTTTGGGAGGCTGGACAGGTGGCTAGTTTGAGCTCAGGAGTTCAACACCAGCCTGGGCAACATGTTGAAATTTTGTTTGTATCAAAAATACAAAATCTTAGCCAGGCATGGTAGCATGCATCTGTGGTCCCAGCTTGGAGGCTGAGTAGGGAGGATTGTTTGAGCTAAGGAGGTGAAGGTTGCAGTGAGATAAGATGGTACCACTTCACGCCAGCCTAGGAGATAGTGTGAGACCCAATTGATCTCGGACATCCCAGCCACCAGAACTGAGAGAAATAAGTTTCTGTTGTTTATAAGCTAACCAGTTTACACCATTTTGTTATAATGGCCCAATTGTAGTAAGACAGTAACTATTTCATTTTGTTACAAGTAGTAAATAAACTTCAATTAATTAATTCAATAAAACGTATTATTTGGATTTTATTGATGTGAAGCAATTAACTATTTGGTTTTGTATCAGACAAATATTGCTGTTTTGTCTATCAATCATTTCCCTTTATTAATAAGCATCACCTATTTTTAATCTGTAAATCTACCTGGCCTTCATTCAAAGTCCTTGTAGTTTGAATAGAGCTAACATTAAACTCTACCTCCAAGAATGTCATATGGGCCAGGGCGAATCAATATGAGTATTCCTAACTCTGGCAAAAGAATTGCTTTCAAGTACAAATGTGTGACCTAATTCTGTCTAATAAAGATTCACTCTGGTAATTTGAACTGCTGAGAAAAATGAATTCTTATTCTTAGAATTTTAAGTCAGTAAACTATATTTTTAAGCCTGGAAATCCAAGTATCCATCTTGTTGCCTTTTGAGTACTTTGTATGCAGCAGATACTAAACAAATCTGAGATACAGAGTGAGAGATTCCCAATGATCTGGGTCCAGCACACCCGAAGCAGTGTTGTAGACGTTGCCAGACCATTTCTCATTATCTATTTCAGTTTTCTTTCATTGTATTCAAACCATGTCATTTTTGTGGAACTGACTATAAACGAATTTTGAAGAATGGGCTGTGATTGTCCCATGCCACCAAGTTTAATTACATTCCACAAGCCACAATGACTGGCTCACAGATGGATATTTGGCCCAGAATTAAATTAATCAATAGATAGCATCTTTTTATTCACAGTGATTGACTCAGAATTAGAAAAATGTCATAACTTGATCCTAAAATATTAGATTTTAGGAATTTGGATAAAAGTTGTGGGAAAATAAGTTATTTCTTCCTCTTAGACATTCAGTGTATCAGCGTGAGGCTTGGATTTGCTTCAGGCGTTTGGCCACCACTATGAGCCTCAACTTGAGGATAAATCTGACATATGGGAATCGTAGAGAGAAAATCACACAGAAAGGAAGCCAGAACCTCAACAAATCTGCTCCTCCCTACTAATGGATTTTTTAATTAAATGAACTATTAAACTAATAAGCTTCTTGAAATATCTTAAGTTGGGTTTTCTCCTTGAAATACCCAAAAGTATTCAAATTGACATACTTTTTCTACTCCTGGGCTTTTAGGTTATATAAACCAAGTAAACTCCTTCATTTGTTTAAGGTAATTTAGACTGACTTTTGTCATTTGCAAGTGGGAAAACACAGAGTAATGCAAACAATTGTTTTGGGCTTCAGACATATGTATAAATCTTCTAACCAGGTCGTTCATACACACAGACAGATGATACATAGATAGTAATTTTTAAGCATGGTGACATATTAGCTTTCTCTTATTCCTATTCTAAAGGAAAAGGGTTGCTTTCAAGTAATAGAGCTCATTCCTTAAAAGAAACAGCATGTCTGCACATACTTTAATAATATGTTCTTAAAAGCACTATATTTTTAATTTTACTTTTAACAAGCTTTTAATTTTAAACCCTGAGAACTCAATTCTCAAGAAAAAACCATAAACATAGTTTTATATTAATCAGTAGAGACAAAGCGAAATCCTTCCATATCGAGACATTATTTTATATATCAAGTACATGAGCTGCTCCTAGTCTCCAAGAATAATCCGTCTACCTGAACTCAGGTTCCCATTTCCTTGTTCCTTCAGAGGAAATTGCTTCCAGTTTTCCCTTTTTCCAGTCTTCAACACAGCAACCAGATTTCTAAAACACAAATCAGATCATACATTCCTCTACTCAAAATGCTTTCATGTCTTCTCATGAGTATACTTTCTCATGAGAAGAGTATACTCAAGCATGTCATTCAAGGGCCTTCCTGAACCGGCCCTGCTGACTTAACTATGCATTCTACAACTCCCTATTCCCCATTACCAGATTTGTGTTTTAGAAATACTGAAGCATAAATACGTTTCCAAACATGGCTTGTCCCTTCCAGCCTCCATGCCTTTACAAGTGTTGTTCCCTTTGTCTTTCTTCAATGATGCAAAGAACTAAACCTATACATCCTTCCAGTCTTATCTCAAAGATTATCCTTTCAATGTAAATTTTCCAATGCTACCACCACACTTTGTATATACCTTTATTATAGTATATATTATATTAATGGGAAAATATTTAACAGAAGCTGTTAATCTATTTGACCGGCTAAAGAGATTAATCAAGTTCACAGATTTCTTTGTTTTTTTTTTTTTGACTACATAGTATTTCTTGACATAATAAAATTGAAATGTTTTCCAACAAAGTCTCTCATTGTAATTTTCTTTAGTGCAGATTGATTTTAATGTATTTTTTTAGTTTTAAAGAACAGGAACAGATCCAAAAATCTAGAATCCATGTGAGAATAAATTATTCTATGATAGATCTATAATGTATGGAACATTTTCTAACAAAATCAAAAGGATAATTAGAAAAAGAACAGATCAACAGAGCTAGCATGTCTGATTAAATGCCATTTTAATAAGAAATAAGTCCAGGCTATTTTACTTTTTTGAGTCAGGTTAATAGTATGCATACTCAAATGTAAAATCCTTACATTAAAAACATCCACCATAATAATGAGCAGACAAGCCACAGACTGAGATAAGAAGCAAATGACCCAATTAAAAAATGGGCAAAAAATCTGAACAGATACCTCAGCAAAAAAGATATGTACTTGGAAACAAGCATATAAAAAGATGTTCCATATCATATGTCATTAGGAAACCAGAGAATTGCAAATTAGAATAACAGTGAGACACTTCTTACCTATTAGAATATCCAAAACCCTTTGTTAGTTGTATTCCTAGGTATTTTACTCTCTTTGTAGCAGTTGTGAATGGGAGTCTGCTCGTGATTTGGCTCTCTGCTTGCCTGTTATTTGTGTATAGGAATGCTTGTGATTTTTACACACTGATTTTGTATCCTGAGACTTTGCTGAAGTTGCTTATCATCTTAAGGAGATTTTGGGCTGAGATGATGGGGTCTTCTAAATATACAATTATGTCATCTGCAAATGGAGACAGTTTGACTTCCTCTTTTCCTAACTGAATACTCTTTATTTCTTTTTGTTGCCTGATTGCTCTGGCTAGAACTTCCAATACTATGTTGAATAGAAATGATGAGAGAGGGCATCCTTGTCTAGTGCCAGTTTTCAAAGGAAATGCTTCCAATTTTTGCCTGTTTAGTATGATATTGGCTATGGGTTTGTCATAAACAGCTTTTATTATTTTGAGATACATTCCATTGATACCTAGTTTGTTAAGAGTTTTTAACATAAAGGGCTGTTGAATGTTGTTGAGGGCCTTCTCTGCATCTATAGGGATAATCACGTGGTTTTTGTCTTTGGTTCTGTTTATGTGATGGATTCCGTTTATAGATTTGCAGATGTTAAGCCAGCCTTGCATCCCTGGGATGAAGCCTACTTGATCATGATGGATATGCATTTTGATGTGCTGTTGCATTTGGTTTGCAAGTATTTTATTGAAGATTTTTGCATCAATGTTCATCATGGATATTGGCCTGCAATTTTCTTTTTTAGTTGTGTCTCTGCCAGGTTTTCATATCAGGATGATGTTGGTCTCATAAAATGAGTTGGGGGGATTCCCTCTTTTTGTATTGTTTGGAATAGTTTCAGAAGGAATGATACCAGCTTCTCTTTGTACATCTGGTAGAATTAGGCTGTGAACCCATCTGGACCTGGACATTTTTTGGTTGGTAGGCTATTAATTGCTGCCTCAACTTCAGACCTTGTTATTGGTCTATTTAGGGTTTCAACTTCTTCCTGGTTTAGTCTTGGGAAGGTACAAGTGTCCAGAAATTTATCCATTTCTTCTAGATTTACTGGTTTATGTGCATACATTGTTTGTAGTAATCTCTGATCACAGTTTATATTTCTGTGGAATTGGTGGTGATATCCCCTTTATCATGTTTTTATTGCATCTATTCTTCTCTCTTTTCTATTAATCTGGCGAGTGGTCTATATTGTTGATCTTTTCAAAAAACCAGCTTCTGGATTTATTCATTATTTGAAGGGATTTTTATGACTCTATCTCCTTCACTTCTACTCTGATCTTAGTTATTTCTTGTCTTCTGCTAGATTTTGAATTTGTTTGATCTTGCTACTCTAGCTCTTTTAATTTTGACTCTAGGGTGTAGACATTAGATCTTTTCTCACTTCTCATATGGGCATTGAGTGCTATAAATTTCCCTTTAGAAACTGCTTTAAATGTATCCCAGAGATTCTGGTACATTGTGTCTTCTTTCTCATTGGTTTGGAAAAACATCTTTATTGCTGCTTTCATTTCATTATTTATTCAGTAGTCATTCAGGAGCAGGATCTCTTCAAGGAGAACTACAAACCACTGCTCAAGGAAATGAGAGAAGATACAGACAGATGGAAAAACATTCCATGCTCATGGTTAGGAAGAATCAATATCATGAAAATGAGCATACTGCCCAAAGTAATTTACAGATTCAATGCTGTCCCCATCAAGCTACCACTGACCTTCTTCACAGAACTGGAAAAGACCACCTTAAACTTAATATGGAACCAAAAAAAGAGCCTGCATAGCCAATACATTCCTAAGCAAAAAGAACAAAGCTGGAGGCATCATGCTACCTTCCTTCAAAATATGTTACAAGCTTCAATAATCAAAATAGCATGGTACTGGTACTGAAACAGAGATATAGACCAATGGAATAGAACAGAAGACTCAGAAGTAACACCACACACCTACAACCATCTGATTTGACAAACCTGACAAAAGCAATGGGGAAAGGATTCCCTGTTTAATAAATGATGTTAGGAAAACTTGCTAGCTATGTGCAGAATGCTGAAACTAGACCCCTTCTTTACAGCTTATACAAAAACAAGACCAATGGAACAGAACAGAGGCCTTGGAAGTAATTCCACACACCTACAACCATCTGATCTTTGACAAACCTGACAAAAACAAGCAATGGGGAAAGGATTCCTTGTTTAATAAATGGTGCTGGGAAAACTGGCTAGCCATGTGCAAAAAACTGAAACTGGACCCCTTCTTTAAACCTTATACAAAAATTAACTCCAGATGGATTAAAGATTTAAACATAAGACCTAACACCATAAAAACCCTAGAAGAAAACCTAGGCAATACCATTCAGGACATAGGCATAGGCAAGAACTTCCTGACTAAAACACCAAAAGCAATGGCAACAAAAGTCAAAATAGACAAATGGGATCTTATTAAACTTAAGAGCTTCAGCACAGCAAAAGAAACAATCATTAGAGTGAACTGGCAACCAAAAGAATGGGAAAAAAATCTTGCAAGCTACCTATTTGACAAAGGGCTAATATCCAGAATATACAAAGAACTAAAACAAATATACAAAAAAAAAAATCAAAAAGTGGGCAAAAGATATAAACAGTCACTTTCAAAAGAAGACATTTTTGCGGCCAACAAACAAATGAAAAAATACTCATCCTAAGTATCAGCATGGTTCATGCATGAAAAAAAAAATGCTCATCATCACTAGTCATTAGAGAAGTGCAAATCAAAACCACATTGAGATACCATCTCACGCCAGTTAGAATGTTGATCATTAAAAAATCTGGAGACAACAGATGCTGTAGAGGATATGGAGAAAAAGGAACACTTTTACACTGTTGGTTGGAACGTAAATTGGTTCAACCATTGTGGAAAACAGTGTGGCAATTCCTCAAGGATCTGAAAATAGAAAAACTGTTTGACCCAACAATCTCATTACTGGGTATATACCCAAAGGATTTTAAATCATTCTAATATAAAGACACATGCACACATATGTTCACTGAAGCACGGTTTTTAATAGCAAAGACTTGGAAACAACCCAAATGCCCATCAAAGATAGACTGGATAAAGAAAATGTGGCACATATACACCATAGAATACTATGCAGACATAAAAAAGAATGAGTTCATGTCTTTTTCAGGGACATGGATAAATCTGGAAACCATCATTCTCAGCAAACTGACACAAGAACAGAAAACTAAACACTGCATGTTCTCAATCATAAGTGGGTGTTGAACAATGAGAACACATGGAGACAGGGAGTGAAACATCACACCCTGGGGTCTGTTGGGGAGTGGAGGGCTAAGGGAGGGGTTGCAGGGGGTGGGGAGATTAGGGAGGGATAACATTAGGGGAAATACCTAATGTAGGTGACGGGGGGATGGAGGCAGCAAACCACCATGGCATGTGTATACCTATGTAACAATCCTACAAGATCTGGACATGTACCCCAGAACTTAAAGTAAAATAAGAATGATCCTTAGTGGAAACTACTAACTTTGAATGATATTGGTGTGTCAATGTAGGGTCATTCATTGTGACAAATATACTAATCTGCTGTAGGATGTTAATAACGAAGAAGACTGTGCCTGTGTGGAGAAGCGAGTACATGGGAAATCTCTGTCATTTCTATTTATTTTTGGATAAACCTAAAGCTGCTCTTTAAAAAGTATATTTTAAAAAATTCAAATAGAATTTGTGTTGAAGCTCACAAGTACCAGTAAATATAGATAATAAAATCAGGCCCCATTTATACTTCTAAAAATCTAAAATTCCATAATAATTTTTGTTCAAATGAAACATCATTGCAGAAGTAATCTAAAAATAATGTTTGTGCAACCCATCGGTTCTCATATGTCAGTATCAAACAATCATGGTTACATTTCTAAGCACATGCTTATGGAAATATACCACATGAACAACATTATTTAGGATTAGTGACTACTGTAACAGTTATAGAATGGCTCAGTTGTAAACTACATTGAGTAGTAATTAATCTATTGTCAAGAACTGTAAATGATCTGAGATTTTATCCTTCTTGCAAGCTAATGAGTGATAAAGTTTTATGGATGCTGACACAAGACATGAGACTCCTGCATTTGTGAAGTATGAATTATTACACACAGCAGTACCAGTATCTCCAGTAACGACATTCCTGTGCTGTTTCCCTAAGCCATAATTCCCAAATAGCTATTTGAAGTAAGTCAGATGACAACTACCAGGCAGAATGTGGAGTTTGGGAGCAGATCTGTGAGCTTAGGACTTGAATACTTGAGAAAGAGTACTGAGCATGTTTGATGTTTGTTCTGGAGGAAGGCATTGCCTTTATTTTACTAGACAGTAATTATATTTGTGTATTGTTCCAGAAGGAGATCCTATCTGTATCTTCCAAGATGGTTTGCTATACAAACATTTTAGAAAAGATAGCAAGGAACAAAGGGCAGATATGTAGCAATGTGAGATATTCGTGGAGAATTGTCCCCTAAATTCTGTAAACATCTGAATATTTTTTACTCTTTTAAAAATTAAACTATAGTGTACCAACCAAAATTCAATTTCTGTATCAGGCTATTAAAATGAAGTTTTAAGGAAGAATGTTTCATTTATTTCTCTTTTTATGAGATTTAGTTTTATTTATCAGATATTTTTGACATTTCATTTGTCATTAAAATATAATTTCTGCATATCTAAGGGTTTGAGAATCACTGAAATTCACTTTAAATGTTAACCCGCAGGAGCTGAAGGTACCTGATACTATTTATAGTTAGAGATTCAGAACAGCTACACATGAACAAATGTTTAAGCACTCACAAAGGTAAAAAATGACTTTGATCCAAAATGAGTTTTTTTATTTTATTACACAACAGTGCAAAGTAGCCTCAAGGTGAACTTTGCATCTATTTGGAAAATTAGATTGTAGTGTCATTATGTTTCAATGTAACCTCATGAAATCTGAGAATATTTTTTTCTTCTCCCAAACTGAGCATATTAGCATTAGAATTTCCTACAAGGTGAAAGCTGAAAAGTTTATCACTGAGTCCAAATTCATGCTTTATTTTTAACAACTTCATTCTGTATAACAGAGTGAACTGAATATCACTGAGACAGAGTAAAATAAAATTACAAAATATTTGCAAATAAAAACCCACCAAAATTGGTTTTATATACTTTTTAGATGTTTCAGAATATCAGCACACTAAAATCATTAAGCTTTTAACCATATCAGAAATAAGTCATCTTGTGCAACTTAAAGCAAAAACTGTAACCAGTTTGGGGGAAAAAAAAAAGACAAAACCAAAAATGAATCTGGCACTGATAAGCAAAGGAAACTTGAGCCTCCAAGAGAAATACCAAAAGAAAAATAGATACATTTTTTCCAGAAGTAACATTTTTTTCCTAAAACAATGGATTACTGTTAAAAATAGGGATTCCAGACAAAGGAATAGGCTCTTCAAATCCTAAAATATGACTTCAAAAGGCCAATATAGTTTTTGATTATTGGACATTATTGAAACCATGGTACATTTAGCTATAGTAGCAAATAAGAAGATGGGGTTTTCAATTTTTATCCAAATGTCTATAGTCACAAAGAGAAAAAAAATACAGCACTGTCTCAAGGAATTTATAATTTACTTTTGAAATATCAGCATGAATATAAGGGAAAAAAAGCCAAAAATACAATGCTGGTTAACTTACTTTTCTTCTTGCCTTGAAATTATACTTTTCTACTTCAGTGTATTGATGTATATACTTGCCTGTGATGGTTAATACTGAGTGTCAGCTTGATTGGATTGAAGGATGCAAAGCATTGATCCTGGGTGTGTCCTTGTGGCTTTTGCCAAAGGAGATTAACGTTTGATTCAGCAGTCTGAGAAAAGCAGACCCACCCTTAATCTCGGTTGGCACCATCTCATCAGCTGCCAGCACAACCAGGATATAAAGCAGGCAGTAAAACATGAAAAGGCTACACTGGCTTAGCCTCCCAGCCTACATCTTTCTCCTGTGCTGGATGCTTCTGCCCTCAAACATTGGACTCCAAGTTCTTTAGCTTTGGGACTAAAACCAGCTTCCTTGCTCCTCAGTTTGCAGATGGCCTATTGTGGGACCTTGTGATCATATGAGTTAATACTACTTAATAAACTTCCCTTTATGTATATACATATTTATCCTATTACTTCTATCCCTCTAGAGAACCCTAATACACTGCCTCTATTATTAAACCATAAGTTTTTTTTTCCTTAATGTAGATGGCTCCTTTTTAAGCGTTCAGGGTGGGAATCACATAAGTGTATTAGCTTATGTAGGTAATGAAAGCCGAATCACTTGAATCCCTTAGTCTTACCTTGTCAGAATCACTTACTATCCAAACCTTCCCAATTATATGAAGAACCCATGATTAGCTTAAGAACTAAGTTAAACTAATTTAAGTTGTGTTTATGCTACTTGCAACTAAAAGTGTGTTAGTATAATTAGAATCTGGTATAGTAATTGTTACATGTTTACCAAGTATCAAAAACTGAATCATCATCACTTGTATGCAAGTAGTATGTATCTCTCTTCCAAAATCCACATACAGTAAAATTGTACCAGTATCTTGAAATCAGCCACGGTGTGGTATTTATACCACAGAAATTGGTAAACGCTTCAAACTAGGCCCTTCTCACCTTTTCCTGAGAGTCATTTATTCAATATTTATAAGAACACCAAGGGATATAATCAACAGAATCATGCCTCCCAAGTTGGTTTCATTTAGCTTTATCATCCAGCATGTAGCTTTTAAAACTTGAAGATCTACTAATAATGCTAATTTTCCTCATCTGGAGATATTTTTGAAATTCTTTGGCTTTAGTTATAAATTATATTTATGCAAGTAAACCCTAAAACCAAATTTGACTTGATGGGAAAATATTCAGAATAATTTATGAAGTTACAATTTCAAGAAACTTTGTATACACTGGAATGAAGCAGGGCTTCTGGGTATCTTAATAAAGATTAAGCACTTATTTGGCTTTTAATACCAAGGAGACTAGCAGCTGTTATTACTAATATTACTTATCTTATTTTAATCAATCGGTTTCTCCTATGAGTATGTATTTTACTCTGCTTATGAATTTTTCTCTGCATCTTCTCTTCACATTTTTAAATCTTTGTGTTAGAAGTTTTTGGTTTTTTTCACTCTCTATGGCTCAATAATATCTCAAAGCCACTCTACTTTTGCTTCTCTGTTTGAACATGTTTGTTTATCTGTTTCTAAGAAGGGCTTGAGTTAATGTTGTTTTTTGCTTAACTCTGAAGATATCTGAAAATACCAAAATCTGCATAATAATTGTAATTTTAATGACACTTTATAAATACACAGTAAGAAATATTCTATCTTGGCCAGGTACGGTGTCTCATGCCTGTAATCCCAGCAGTTTGGGAGGCCAAGGCAAGCAGATTACTTGAAGTCAGGAGTTCAAGACCAGGCCGGACAAAATAGTGAAACCTGTTCTCTACTAAGAATATCAAAAATTAGCTGAGCATGTGGCAGGCACCTGTAATCCCAGCTACTCAGGAGGATGAGGCAAGATAATCATTTGTACTGGGGAGACAGAGGTTGCAGTGAGCCAAGATTGTGCCATTGCACTTTAAGCTGGTCAACGAGAACAAAAATTGTCTCAAAAAAAAAAAAAAGAAAAGAAAAAATAAGAGAAAATAAATGTTCTATCTCTATAAATAAAATTATTTCAATTGCATTTACTATGCCATTAATTTATTTATTTGGCATACAAATTAAGTATAAATTATGTCCTTGCCTCTATGTTAAGCACAGGCAAACTGAAAAGCAATGCTTGCTGTCTTTTTCTAAAGAAAAATAATCCAGATTCATAAATATGCTATTAAAATACAGTCTAAGAAGAGCTTTCTGGTAGTATGTACACAGTGCACCTAAGAGAAAGCACAGCAAATCAGGAATTAAGAAGTCAGGAAAGATTTAAGGAAATACTGCTGATGTCTTAGCTGAAATATGATGAAGAAGGAGCTATCTAAGAAAAGGATGTAATGTGAAGAAAAAAATGTTCTATGTAGAGAGATGATCATATGCAAATGCATCAAGTTTAGATAATGGTTAAACTTGAGTAATGTATGTGTGAGGATTGGTAAGGACAAGGGAGCAGACAATTAAAGATTTGTGGTCTGGAAAACTCCTTTTTATCTTACTTAGTCTTTTCTATGCCATTTACCTATCCACAAGCAACTAAATCACCCAAGGATTGATTTTTTCCATTTACTGATGATTTGCCTTGCGCCGTTTGCTTTTTACTGTCCCTCTGAATATTTATTCATGAATTATTCTCTCTCACTCTCCCTCTCCGCCATCTTTCTCCATACAACTGCCACCTCTTCTCTCTTGCAACACCTCACTGTTAATACATAATTTCTCATCATTGCCAGACAGAACAGTATGGCTTGATCTATATTTTAGACTTAAAATGTATTTCAAATAATCTTACATTTTTATTATACATTATTATTTACCTGTGCATAGTTTACCTAGGAAAATTTAATTCTAAAGTCTAGAACACCACACACATCACAGGAGGCAACCATTTTTCCACTTGCCTATAAAAGTTAGGAAAACAAATTGAGAGTCACTGTTACATGAATACCTAATGCATGCCTTTAGTGGGCAACATTGGATCAGTTTCTCCCAGCAGGTCTACCTTCTCCAGAGAATTGCCCTCAGTTGAACAGAGATCTGCTCCCCAAGAGCTTATGCTATTATGCCTAATAGACAGCAGTCAATGATTGACTGATGACTGATGTGGAGTTAGAAAAGGCAGGGCCTCTTCCTTAGATGGCACTAACTTGAGATGCAATTTCTACCCCAGAACACAACATTGTTTCATCTTGTACTACTATCCTTTTCCTCGTTCTCTTTCTCTTGAGAGTTCTCAGTAAATCCTTTCACAGGATCCTCTTCCTTAGCCTCTGCTGCTAGAAAACCTGACTGGAGACAGGTTTTCTACACAGGTTTTCTACCTACATTTTCTCTTAAAACATAGGGCCAGAAGTTCATGAAAACTTGATATCCCAAGACCCTACATGCTGATGTCAAAAGAGCACCAACACAGCAGGCATCAGGACATCAGATGCATTCCTACAATCATAGAGAAGGCAAATAATATTTGAAAAATATGAACACAAATGAGGATTTTATCATATCTTATTCTTGTTTGCCTACTTGACGAAAACTCTCTGATATGATGTGTTCTAGTGTGACATTGTGAGCTATGGATCCTGTGGTATAATCTATTCCCCTCTGCTAAGACTTAGTTAGCACGTGACAGAATATCCCAGAAAGACTTTTAAAAGTTCTGCGCAAAACCTGGCCACACAGAAAACTACCTTAACTTTCAGCCAGAGGTTTGGATGCTGGGGTGGATGACCTTTTTTTATACTTGTGGGTTTTAAAATTTTCCTACTTTTTTTTTTTAAATATATATACTTTTTATTGCATTTTAGGTTTGGGGGTACATGTGAAGAACATGCAAGATTGTTACATAGGTACACACATGGCAGTGTGATTTGCTGCCTTAAGCAAACTGACACAAGAACAGAAAATCAAACACCGCATATTCTCACTTATAGGCGGGTGTTTAACAATGAGAACACATGGACACAGGGAGGGGAGCATCTCACACTGGGGTCATTTGTGGGGAAAAAGGGGAGGGACAGCGGGGGGTGGGGAGTTGGGGAGGGATAGCATGGGGAAAATTTTCCTACTTTTTATGATATCATCTCAATCCCCCCTCTTAGCCAAATAAGACACCCCAAACACCTACTTTGTGAGATAATGTGTAGACTCAGTTTTCTTATGTTTTAGGTATATTAGCTTTTCTAAGCTGCTCCTCTACTTCACCCACTACTCCTGCTCCCAAAAGATATGGCTTTGAGATTTTACTGTTATTCAACTTCTCACAAAGGAAGTTAGAAAATGTTAAACATTTAAATTTCCAAATTATTTTTCACATACTTTAGGATAGTAATTGGATTTACCTCAAACCTACATATTTTATAAGTTTTCTATACTAATAAGCTCTCTCCAATAGAACTTTATGAGATGATGGAGATTTCTATGTATGTTAAATATGATGACATGTAGCATAGCCACCTGCAGCTATTAAATATTTAAAATGTGGATAAAAACTACATTTGAAAATTTCTATTTTTAAAGAACTTCATGTGAGTAGTGGCTACCATCCTGAATAGGACAGCTACAGATTTTCAAATAAACACATTAGAGAAAAATGTGCAAATTGGTTCAGGTACTACTATTCTGTTTATTTTGCCAATTTTTTCAATTAATTCAGACTGAAGTTTAAAATATCTCTTCAGTACTACTATTTCAAGAATATTTCTTCTGCATTATTTTAATATATATAAACATGTAACACATGATACTTTGTGTAGGTAGAAATCATAAAGAATGAAGGTTGGCAGGTACATGTCAGAAATCTATGCTTCATTTTCCTCTGTTATCTTTTATAATTCATTGCCAGTCCTTAAACTTCCAATTCTGTTTATCAGGTGCTCAGATAATTTCATTTTCCTCTTACCAACTTTGCTCTGTGCCTTACATTTCAAAACCACAAAAATTACCAGTTTTTTTGGTCCCCAGTGTCATGAAGTATGAGTAGGAATTTGTCAGGTAATGAAGGAGAAAAGAGAGTTGTTTCAGCCAGAGACAGCAGAACATGGAATGAGTGATGGAAGAAAATATTGACATATTTTATACAAAACAAGGTCTTTCTCTGTCACCAAGGCTGGAGTACAGAAGTACTACCTCAGCTCACTGCAATCTCCACCTCCCAGGTTCTAGCAATCCTTCCACCTCAGCCTCCCAAGTAGCTAGGACTACAGGCACACACCACCACGCCTGACTACTAATTTTTGTATATTTTGTAGAGAGAGCATTCCACCATGTTGCTCAAGCTGGTCTCAAACTCCCAGGCTCAAGTGATCTGGCCACCTAAGCCTCTCAAAGTGCTGCAATTACAGGTATGAGCTACCATGCCTGGTCCTAGAGTAGAACCTTTAAAAAAAGTTTGCCTACTATGGAAGAGAACAAGACAAAAAAAGTGTGAGGACAGTGTCATATTATCATATAAGCAATAATACTGATATTCACTAAGGAAATGTCATCAGACATGGAGTGAATACATTTAAGATATATTTAAGAATTAGGCTAAAAGAACTTGAAGGTTGATTAAATTAGAGCAATTAAGTAATAGGAAGAATTAGTAATATAAACAGTCTCTGTCATGAGCAGCTGGATGAATTAGGATGACTTTTACTGTGATAAAAGTTATAAATAGAGGAAAAGAGTCCCCAGGGCAGTGACACTTAATTCCCCTAAACCTGTGACTTGATTATGGTGTTATTTATCAAATATGACAGCCATTTATCTAATAGTTAACTATTTATATCTGTTAGCAATGGGTTAGAAAAATGATAGAATACAACAAAATGACAGAATGTATAGGATTACTTGATGCCAATGATTATATTACATACAACTGTAATTTGCCTTCCAAGGAACTCTTCCTGGCTGGCTTTAAGGAAAAAGACTACTGTGTTGGGAGCTGTGACACACCAAGGAGCTGAGAGAACCCTCCATCCGTTAGGGAAAAACTGAGACCTTCAATCTGGCAGCCTTTTAGGTACTAAATGCTGCTAAAAACCACAACATGAGTGTGAGAGTAGGTCCATCCCCAGCTGAGCCTCAGAAGAGACTGTAGCCCTGGTCAGTATCTTAACTGCAGTTTTTAAGATCCTAAAGCAGAAGACTTAATTGAGCCATGCCCAAACTTCTGACCAACAGGAACTATGAGATTTTAAAAAATGTGTTGTTTTAAGCCTTAATGTTGTTAGTAATATTATTATTTGGCAATCTTTAATTAACACTTATCCTCATACAGAAGAAAAAAATCTAGGCATTCTCTCTGTATGCAGTCCTAAATGAAGGAAGTAACTTTTTTTTTTTTCTTTAGATATTCCCAGCAGTATTATTCAGGCTAGTTTAGATCAAGTGCCATTATTCAACCGTTCACATTGCACTCTGATTTGCAAGATTGGGTCATATGTAAATGCCAAGAGTAATGGATACTGATAATATTGAAGGGCCATTTCCAGAAAGAAAAATAATGGCTGGATATGAGATAGAGGAAGGAATTCTTACAAAAACTTACTTCTACCGTTAACACTCCTGCATCACAACATGAATCTTGCTTTCTATTCAAAAGTGATTCAGACTAACATAAGTGGTTGTGGCAGTTAAATCTAACTTACATTTTGAAAACAATTAAACATAAATATTTTGGAGGTCATAATAACACACACACACAAAACCGGAATGTTATTAAAACCAGGTGTTTACTCTAGGTCCCATTGTTTATTACACAGAAAGCCAATCACTGAGATGACTATTGCCAAGGAAGAAGACTTTATTAGGGTGCTGCAGCAGAGATGGGAGGTCAGTGTCAAATCCATTTTTTTAGCCAATAAAAATTATGTGTTTATATGACAGGGCAGAAATGTATCCATGTTTGGGATAACAGAAATTGGGGAATAGGTAAGAAAGAGGAGTTCATCAACAGGAAGCAGGTGGTCAGATAGGCAATCATAATGGTTGAGTGGTCTGGCATCTAATTTTCCAGATGCAGTGATCTGGTAAATTCCAGTCCCTTGATACTATCTGGGAGGCCTGATGGTTGGTTTCTTGAGAAAGGAACCTAGAGATAAGAAAAATGTAACTTTCTCAAGTTTTAAGGCTGGGGGGGAGGTGTCAATTTCTATATTTACTTAAAAGAAACCATAAATACTAGTTCTATGGGACAATTAGGCTGGTTTCATATCCTTGAAGAGTATTGACTGATATGTAACCATGAAATACAAACATGTTACCAAAGATGAAAAATAAAAATAAAATTTTGAGTTTTATAAATGGAATACAGTTGTCTAAAGACTATAAAATTGGGAAGTGAGGAAGATGGCTGAAAGGAAGCTTCTCCAGAGTGCAGCTACCACCAAGAGAGACAGAACCAGAGCGATATCCCTGTCTCCAAGCAAGGTACTAGTTTTGTTTTAAAGGGACTGATTGAACAGCGGGATTAACCCCCAAAAGAAGCAGCAAAAGCAGCTCAGAGGGGTCCAGCCAAGGCAAGGCAGGGCACTGCCCTACCTGGAAAGTGTATCAGGCACTGAGGATCGGGGGGCATCACCCCCTCGGTTCTCTGAATCAGATACAGCAATTCACTCCAAACTTCAGCAGCACACAGATGAGGAAAATGCTGCCTTGCGGAGAACCATCTGGAGTCACAGACCCAGGCAACAGCTCTGGCTGGCAGCCCTGGCCAGACCAGTGCCTCATCAGCACAGACCAGGGTGAAGATGTGGACTAATACTGAGAAAGCTTGCAAAAAGGAACTGCCTGTCCCACAGAAGGGAGAGTTGAAAGCGGGGAGTGGGATACAACCAGACAGGCCCCTCCCCCACAAGATCCAGCAACCGGTGTCCTTCTCCTGGGAGAGTTTCACAGTTAACACATCCTCCGTCTGGGAGCAGCAGGCTTGGCAGAGGGAAAGAGCCCGCCATTGGGAAGGCGGGGCTAACCCCACCAGTACAGAAACAAGGTGAAGAATAAACAGCAGCCTGGCTGAGACCGAGGCAGCCCAGCAGCTCCTCCACAGGCAGAAAATGGACAGACTGTCTCAAGTGGCACACTGACACCTGTGTTTGGGGGAAAAAAAAAAAAAAAAAGCCTCATACGGGAGAAATAACCACAACTTTAACATAAAGGACCTCCACTCAGAGAAGATGGGAAGAAACCAGTGCAAAAAGGACAAAAACATCAAAGTCCAGAATGCCTCTCCTTCCCAGATAGAGCACAATGACTCACCAGCATGGCAACAAAACAGGTCAGAAAATGATTTTGACAAGCTGACAGAAGCAGGCTTCAGAAGATGGATAATAACAAACTTCTCTGAGCTAAAAGAACATGTTTTAACCCAATGCAAAGAAACTAAGAACCTTGAAAAAAGATTAGATAGAATGCTAACTAAAATAACCAGCCTAGAGAAGAACATAAATGACTTGAAGGAGGTGAAAAACATAGTGCGAGAACTTCGTAAAGCATACACAAGTTTCAATAGCCAAATCAATCAAGCAGAAGAGAGGATATCAGAGATCAAAGATCAACTCAATGAAATAAAAAGAGAAGGCAAGAAAAGAGAATAAAGAATGAAAATAAATGAACAAAGCCTCCAAGGAATATGGGATTATGTGAAAAGACCTAATCTATGCTTGATCAGTGTACCTGGAGAGGATGGGGAAAATGAATCCAAGCTGGAAAACACTCTTCAAAATATTATCGAGGAGAACTTCCCCAACTTAGCAAAGCAGGCCAACATTCAAATACAGGAAATACAAAGAACACCATAGAGATACTCCTCAAGAAGAGCAACCCCAAGGCACATAATCATCAGATTCACCAGGGTTGAAATAAAGGAAAAAATGCTAAGGCAGCCAGAGAGAAAGGTTGAGTGACCCACAAAGGAAAGCCAATCAGACTCACAGCAGATCACTTGGCAGAAACCATACAAGCCAAAAGAGAGTGGGGGCCAATATTCAACATCCCTAAAGCAAAGAAATTTCAATCCAAAATCTCATATACAACCAAACTAAGCTTCATAAGTAAAGAAGAAATAAAATCCTTTATAGACAAGGAGTTACTGAGATATTTCATCACCACCAGACCTGCCCTACAAGAGCTCCTGTAGGAAGCACTAAACATGGAAAGGAACAACCAGTACCAGACACTGCAAAACTAAAACAAATAGTAAAGACAACAACACAATGGGGAAACTGCATCAACCAACAGACAAAACAAACAACCAGTAACAAAATGGCAGGATCAAATTCACCTATAACAATATTAACGTTAAATGTAAATGGCCTAAATGCCCAATCAAATGACACAGACTGGCAAACTGGGAAAAAGTCAAAATCCATTAGGTGTGCTGTATTCACAAGACCCATCTCACATGCAAAGACACACATAGACTCAAAATAAAGGGATGGAAAAAGATCTACCGAGCAAATGGAGAGCAAAAAAAAAGCAGGGGTTGAAATTTTAGTCTTTGATAAAACTGACTTTAAACCAACAAAGATCAGAAGAGACAAAGAAGGACACTTCATAAGGGTGAAAGGATCAATATAACAAGAAGAGCAGAGTATCCTAAATATATATGCACCCAATACAAGAGCACCCAGATACATAAGCAAGTTCTTAATGACCTACAAAGAGACTTAGACTCCTACACAGTAATAATGGGAGACTTTACCACTCCACTGTCAACATTAGACAGATCAACGAGACAGAAAACCAACAAGGATATCCAGGACTTGAACGTAGAACTGGAACAAGCAGACCTAATAGACATCTACAGAACTCTCCACCCCACAGCTACAGAACATACAGTCTTCTCAGCACCACATCGCACTTACTCTAAAATTGACCACATAATTGGAAGTAAATCACTCCTCAGCAAATGCAAAAAAAAAAACGAAAATCATAACAAATAGTCTCTCAGACCACACTGCAATCAAATTAGATCTCGGGATTAAGAAACTAACTCAAAACCACACAACTTCATGGAAACTGAACAACTGGTTCCTGAATGTTGATGGGATAAACAATGAAGTGAAAGCAGAAATAAAGGTATTCTTTGAAACCAACGAGAATGAGAACACAACATACCAGAATCACTGGGACACATTTAAAGCAGTGTCTAGAAGGAAATTTATAGCAATAAATGCCCACATGAGAAATGAGGAAAGATCTAAAATCGACACTCTATCATCAAAATTGAAAGAGCTAGAACAGCAAGATTAAAAAAAAAAAAAAACCTCAAAAGCTAGCAGAAGACATGAAATAGCTAAGATCAGAGCAGAAATGAAAAAGATAGAGACACACAAAAAAAACCCTCAAAAAATCAATAAATCAAGAAGCTGGTTTTTCAAAAACATCAACAAAATAGACTGACTGCTAGCCAGACTAATAAAAAACAAAAGAGAGAAGAATTAAATAGATGCAATAAAAAACGATAAAGGGAATATCACCACTGATTCCACAGAAATACAAACTACCATCAGAGATGACTACAAACAACTCTATGCACATAAACCAGTAAATATGGAAGAAATGGACAAATTCATCGACACTTGCACACTCCCAAAACTAAAACAGGAAGAAGTTGAAACCCTGAAACCCTGAATAGACCAGTAACAAGGGCTAAAGTTGAGGCAGCAATTATTAGCCTACCAACCAAAAAATGTCCAGATCTACACAGGTTCCCAGCCGAATTCCACCAGACATGCAAAGAGGAGCTGGTACCAATCCTTCTGAAACTATTCCAAAAAATACAAAAAGAGGGAATCCTCCCCAGCTCATTTTATGAAACCAACATCATCCCAATACCAAAACCTGGCAAAGACTCAACAAAAAAAGAAAACCTCAGGCCAATCTCCATGATGAACATAGATGCTAAAATCTTGAATAAAATACTGGCAAACTGATTGCAACAGCACATCAAAAAGTTTATCCATCATGATCAAGTAGGCTTCATCCCAGGGATGCAAGGCTGGTTCAACATAAGCAAGTCCATAAATGTAATCCACCACATAAATAGAACCAAAGACAAAAAACACATGATTATCTCAATAGATGTAGAGAAGACCTTTGACAAAACAACAGCCCTTTATGCTAAAAACTCTCAATAAACTAGGTACTTATGGAACATATCACAAAATAATAAAAGCTATTTATGACAAACCCACAGCCAATATCATACTGAATGGGCAAAAACTGGAAGCATTCCCTCTGAAAACTGGCACTAGACAAGGGTGCCCTCTCTCTCCACTCTTATTCAATATAGTATTAGAAGTTTTAGCCAGAGCAATCAGGCAAGAAAAAGAAAATAAAGGGTATTCAATTAGGAAAGGAGGAAATCAAATCATCTCTATTTGCAGATGACGTGATTGTATATTTAGAAGACCCCATCATCTCAGCCTAAACTCTCCTTAAGCTGATAAACAACTTCAGCAAAATCTCAGGAAAC
>PVKV010018432.1:0-34543 GCA_004027835.1 Alouatta palliata
GCTGTGGCTGTCTTGGCTCAGGTCTTGGGGAACCTCCCCCAGGCAAAGAGCGCATCCACAGCGATGAGTGCTGAGGACAGGGCGTGGCCAGCAGCCCTCACAGGGGTTGTTAGAAACACCTTCCAGAATCAACAGCGTCCCTCTTAACACGAGAATTCCGTGCATTTGCCTAATGCTCATTCACGTCTGTCTCACTCCTGTTTTTCAGGACGCTGTTCTCGGAGCTCTCAGGGAAATAACCACCTGTGGCCTTTCTGTGGACTCTCAGGTGACAGCCTAATGAACAGTTTCGGCCCAAGGAAGAATTTTATAGACTCATTCGTACACAAATGGTTTAAGGAAAAGAAGGTTGTCTTGAGAACAGAATGTGTAAAAACATTCTATTTCAGATCATGTTGGGAGGTGATTTTCTAATGACTCATCCTAAGAAAATGGAGATTTTTACATCTAATCAAATCTGTCACCAGGCCCAGTGGCTCACGCCTGTAATCCCAGCATTTTGGGAGGCCAAGGTGAGCAGATCACCTGAGGTCAGGAGTTTGAGACCAGCCTGGCCAACATGCTAAAGCCCCGTCTCTACTAAAAATACAAAAATCAGCCAGGCACGGTGGCACACACCTGTAGTCTCAGCTACTTGGGAAGCTGAGGCAAGAGAATTACTTGAACCAGGGAGGCGGAGGTTGCACTGAGCTGAGATTGTGCCACCTGCACTCTAGCCTGGGCAACAGAGCAAGACTCCATCTCAAAAAAAGTCAGTTACTTAAGCATTTGCCATGCTAAGTGCCGGTGAGGCATGATCTTTGGATAGATTTTTGAAATAGTCATGTGTCACATAACGGGGATATTTCCTGAGAAATGCATTGCTAGGTGACTTAATCCCTATGCAAACATCCTAGAGTGAACTTGCACAAACCCAGGAGCAGAGCCTGCTGCACACTGGGGCTATGGTGCAGCCTGTTCTGGCTGCAAACCTAGATGTCTGGGACTGCTGAATACTGCAGGCAGCAGTTAACACAGTGGCTAGGATTTGTGTGTCTAACACGCCTAGGCTTAGAAAAGCAGTTAAAAATACCTTTTTATAAAAGATTAAAACCTATACCTGTCTGGGGCAGCTCCCCTATAATCTCCTGGGACCCACTGTTGCAGGGTCCAGGCCTGGATTCCGCTGTGCCGTCCAAGCAGGGGCAGACCCGGGGGTCAGCAACAGGGACCTGGCCCGGCCTCCTCACCCATCCACGGCGCGCACTGTGCATGCTGAAGCTCCCCGGCTCCCAGGACACGGCCCGGCCTCCCCATGCATCCACGGTGCACTGTGCGTGCTGAGGCTCCCGGCTCCCCGGACACCCACTGCTCCTTCCTTGGTGTAGCCTCCCCGTGGGGCTCTGGCCACACCTGGGTGGGGGAACTGAGTCGGTAGCCGCACATGGCGGAACCACCCTTCCCCAAGAGTCACAGATGCCAAGAAACCATGGCCGCCTCTGTCAGTTTAGAGGCAGGCGCAGCGTAGGCGGCCTCGGGGTTTAACAGAAACTGCAGCAACCTTCAGAGCCAGTTGACATGGGTGGTGACTGTCGGTGGAGGCTCTCAAATTGTGACAGTGACTATCACTTATTTGTAGACAAAAGGAACAAGCTTGTGTTTCACACCCAAGGCTAGAAGGTGTCCTCAGCCAGGTGCACCCGCCGTCACTGACACTGGTCGAGGCACCTGGACACCGCCAAGTGCATCGAGTGTGGTGCGTTTTATGCCGCCTCCATCTGCATGCCCCTCCAAAAGCAAAGCATCCTAAACACGATGACTCAGCAGCACTGAGTGGGTCCCACCGGGACGGTCCCCCAGGCCAGCCCCATCACATACCTGTAGGTCCCTGATGTCGAAGGGCTCCTCGAAAATGTACGCGGCGTCAGCCCCGGCCGCCAGCCCTCCCATGTTGGCCAGGTAGCCGCAGTAGCCGCCCATGGTCTCGATGATGAACACGCGCCGCTTGGTCCCGCTGGCTGACTGCTTGATGCGGTCGCATGTCTGGTCACAGAGAAGAGGTGAGTCACTCCAGTCCAGGGCCGGGTGGGCCCACCACCCCACAGCCCCCGGCAAATGAACGCAGCAAGGTCCCCCACCATGCCTGAGCATGCAGTCCTGGCATCGCAAAGGTGAAGGGTGTGCGGCGGCCAGGCTGTTCCCTCGGAGTGGGTGTGAACGTGCTCCAGTGCTCCAGCCCCCACCCCCCCGTGGCAGGCACCTGGACCTGACCCTGATGACCCATGGCAGGGGCTTGGCCAACTGCCGCTCTCTTCTCCCAGGCCCTGTAGAAGGGGATGGAAAAGACGACCCCACAAGCCAGCTCAAGCCACGCTGCTCTGTGACCGTCCCTGCCGAAGCAGCTTTCACCGGACGCAGACACCATTAGGTGAGAACTGAGATGGTAGGGGAGTGAGTGTCACCTCTCCAGCATGTCTCTGGGAACTGCTGTGCTACTGTATTTTCTTTTGAAAAGCCCTCTGTGATGTTAGAGTGGTGTCCATCTTCCATCCATCCATGAATGTTATGTTTATGGAAACTCAAGGGCAGATGTGGTTCTTAGACCCAGGTGCCTGGGGAGGTCTTCCGGATGCACAGGCATCGGGTCCCAGAGTGACAGGTCTGCCATCTGCCCTCCATGAGGACCCAAGCTCAGCGGGGAGAACAGCAGCAGAGAAATGCACTGGCCGTCTCCCCACCCATATGCCAGCCTGGCCTGCAGCACCCGCTCCTGGAACTGCAAAACCTCTGCCTGGCCTTGGCTCCCACCTTAGTGGGGGACCCTCCAATCTGTTCACACAGAACTGAGACCCAACTATAAAAACACAAATCTGATCCCATTCTGGCTTTGTGCAAAATCCTTTGCTCACTTCAAGAACACATGAAGCCTTTCTGCCACCTGCCCCTGGCACCGGGTCCTCCCAGAGCCTTTGCACGTGCTGGCCGCTGTGTGCATCACATTCCTGCACAGTGGTTGGGGGAGAGTGGCCCCCAAAGGAATCCGGGTCCTAATCCCTGGAACCTGTGAATGTTCCCCTATGCGGTGAGAAAGGCGATTCCCGAGGACTGCCCAGGTGGGCCCTCGATGCCATCACCTACATCCGCAGAGGAGGGGCACAGAAGCAGAAGGCTCCCGGGCCCTGGAGCGGGCCGCTGCACAGCCGCATGGGAGGCTGCGGCGCCAGGGAACAAGGTGCGCAAGGCCTGCAGCTCCGGGCACCCTCAGCAGGCCACAAGGGACTCTACTGGAGCAAACCCTCTGGCCTCAGCCCATGCTCCTGCTTCCAGAGCTGTGGGAGAGCGAGTATGGTTTCCAGCCCCAGGTGTATGGTGTCAGTGGCCACGGGACACACACAGGCACTTTCCTCAGCTCTGACCCAGAGAGACGTCATTTCCTCAGGAAAACACCACCTGGTTTCTTGGACCGCAAAGTTCCCTCTGTCAGGGGCTCTCGGGACACCCCATGTCCTCTGTCCATCATCCCGGCGTCCCTCCCTGCAGCTACCTGTGTGGTTACTGGACTTGGGAGGCTTTTCCTCACTCGGCTGCAAATTCCATGAGGGCAGGAACTGTGGGCTGGGCTCATACCGACAGCAGGCGCTCAAGAAATGCTTGTCGCTGAATGACATAAGAGCAGTATTCCCCTGCCAGCCATCCCGACCAAGGGCTGACCGTGCAGGATTCCCCAGCCTGCGCTATGGTACTCAGCCAAGAGTAAGAGCATGAAGAGGCGGGTATGGGCTTCAGACCAGGAGCCCGGGAGCACCTGTGCACCAAAGTGTAGCCTCCATTGGGAAATTTCCACTTGAGTGCTTCAGACGAAACTGAAAAGTGCTCTTTGTTTAACAAGTGCGGGCTTGATCAAATCATTCCTATCTGTGCTTCCAGTTTCTTTGGCAGATTCTTTTCCTCCCATAATAATTGGTTGGTATATTCAAAATTGAACACGGGCTCTGGTTGGCGGGCAGCTTTGCAGCGTGTAGAAGCCGAGACGGGAAGAGAAACAAGCAAAAGGAAGAATTCTCATCTCTGTGCTTATGTGGGACAGAGGACAGAAACCCATCAAGGCTCCGAAGAGCCCACGGCTGCCTTCCTGCGTGGCCAGTGCCGAATTCTGTTCCACCTGTACTGGGTCGCTCTGTGTGATCCAAGACTTAAGATGCCGTAAGGCTCTCAGACTTAGCTTAAAACCCATCACGTGGCCTTTGTTTTAGAGAATGCTGGGAATGGGAAGGACAAAGTGGGTGGGACGTCAGGACCCCCATAGGCTCAAACCCTCATGGGTCATTTTTCCTTTTCTTCTGAGACGGAGTCTCGCTCTGTCGCCCAGGCTGGAGTGCAGTGGCGCGATCTCCTCACTGCAGCCTCCGCCTCCTGGGGTTCAAGTGATTCTCCTGCCTCAGCCTCCCAAGTAGCTAGGATTACAAGCATGTACCACTGTGCCCGGCTAATTTTTCTATTTTTAGTAGAGACGGAGTTTCACCATGTTGATCAGGCTGCTCTTGAACTCCTGAGCTGATGATCTGCCCGCCTCAGCCTCCCAAAGTGCTGGGATTACAGGCGTGAGCCACGATGCCTGGCCCTCAAGGGTTATTTTTCCAACTGAATCAATCTTCCCCTGGCAGCCCACCCTGAGGTGGGGAATTATTGTTGCCCATTCAAAGAACGACATCAGCCGCTTAATGGCAAAAGAATTCTGCAGGCAAAGCAGCTCTCCCATGAGACTGATTTGTGCCTGAGTGCATGAGTTCTGGTCCTGTCAGCCTGCGGCCGACCAGGGTGTTGAACAGCACAGCCATGCCGCCTGGGCGACGACCCTGACCTTGCACTCCTCTCGACAGAAGAGGTGGCCTTTGCTGGAGCTTATATATACCTTTCCTGAACTCTCATTAGCTAGATGGTATCTGAAGCCAGAATTAGCTTCTAAAAATGGCAAGTCACTCCAGCCTTGCCTCAGGCAATTATTCAAAGTAGCACTGACAAGGCTGAACCTTAGCGTGGCCCTGCTGCCTTCAGTGTCGCCCAGAGGTGCCTCCCCAGCTTCAGGGTGGCAGGAAGGATGGCAGAGGGCTGTGTCTCGGGCCTAGCACCTGGACAGCGGCTGTGAGTAGGACCCGTCAGGCAGAGCCCATGCCCCAGCCATCCTCACTGCACGATGGATGTGCCTGGCAGACTCCATCCCCTGCAAGGGCACACAGGCCGTCCTGCCAGGAAATTCCCATGGTAGGGAGGGAGGGCGGGCCCCAGGCTACGGTTCAAACCTCACCAGCACTTTGCTCCATGGTGTCAAGAAATATAAACTGTTGGTGAAAGATAAGGTGGTGTTTGCTACAGCGTTAAGGTAGAAAAAAGCCACTACCTTCCCTGTGCGGACCGCCTTGCTCTGTGAATCTGCAGGGAGCCAGTTTTCCTACGAGGGTGTCGCTCATGCAGCTGAGCCGCTGCTGAAGTCAGCGGCCACACGTGTGCAAGGGTGGAGGCGTGCGTGGACGTGTCTACGAGGTGCTAAAGGAGAGCAAAACCAGCGGTGCCGCGACCCTAATGACATTCTCTCCACAGGAGTCAAGTGCGGGACGAACTGGGCCAGCCTCTGCAAGGCCACCACAGCACTGGGAGAAGCCCACGAGGCAGATGGCCAAGACACGCCCCTCAGCTGCAGTGGGAGGCTGAGGCTCAGAGGCACGGGAGGCTGCAGCCAACCTCATGGCCTCTCCACTCCCTTCGCTGCACAGGAACTCAGCTCCGAAGGAAGAACTCGGAACAGAACTGCTGTTTTCCAAGGTTCTGTGCCAAGCTGAACAAAGGAGTTTCCAACAGGGCTGGGATTTTTCACTGCAAACCCTGGCACTGGCTTGGACGTGAGGATCTAAGGTAAAGGCAGCGGCTGCTGTCCAGGAGGCACCGGGCAGCTGTCACTGATGTGACCCCCACATTCGTAGGCACTGTGCTGTCGGCAGCTGAGGGAGGACCCTCTACAGCGAAGGCCCGTGAACTACCACAGGTCCTCACGTCCAGTGCACAGCCACAGAGTGGGTCAGTGCGGTGCCACCATGCAGCTGTCAGCACCACACCTGGGTGGACCCAGGGTCCACCCCTCCCAAAGCACACGTTGGTGAAACCGCCTGCCCAGGGGGTTGCAGGAGGGTGTGATTTCAGCTCTCACATTTGATCTCAGCCAAAAAGCAGAGAAGACAGGCAATTTCAGCTCCTAAAGAGCCTCTCGTCTCACCAGGAAGGCTGTGTTTCCAGGCAGTGGCCCCCAGTGGGCACAGCTCTGCCCCGGAGCTTGGACTTACCGGGCACCCATGCCCCTTCCTGCGTGCTCCCACCACGCCTGGACCTGCAGGCCTTGCTACTCAGCGTGGGCAGGAGAGGCAGCGCCCGAGAAACAGCACCCGAGGCTCACCTAGCCTAGGTGGGATAGAAAGACCATCCCAAGGACTGGATCTGTCATCTCACTTTTTTAATCAATAAAGACAAGCTCTCCCTAAGAATTGGAAGCTAAAAAATTTACCCTGTTATGGCCAGTGTCACCTAAGTCAAGCTAACGGGGGAAAAAAAGAGTAATAATAAATCTGGCTCATTCCTGGTGCAGAAGAAACGCCTCGCTAGCATAACTGAGCGGTGGGAGGAAAGGGGTGCTCTTACCTGAACGAGGGCGTTCAGGCCTGTGTCGGAGCCCAGGCTGATTTCCGTGCCAGGGACATTGTTGCTAATGGTGGCCAGCACCAAACACAGGGGGATGCAAAGCTCCTGGTGGCGGCTTCGCGCCTCAGCCATGTCGCACATGCTCTTGTAAGCCTGAAGCAGCAGGGCTAAGCGGTTAGCGGGGCAGCCGGGAGTGGGTGCCGGGCACTTTCCTGCCAGCCCCAGGGCCTGTGCTGAGGTCCAGGAAGGGACAGGAGGGGCTGCGTTGCCAGGGGATGCCGGTTCATGCAGGTCAAGGGGCCAAGGGGAGCTCTGGAGGCCGTGCGGGAGCAGGACAGGCCTCTGTGAGACGGGGCCACCTGGGCACAGCCCACATCCTCATATAAGGAGGGGCTGCAGGTAGCACAGCGGGGTGGGTGCCAGGCAGGCAGTGGAGCAGGTGGCAGGCAGTGGCAGCAGTGAGAGTCCCTCTCGGGACAGCCCAGCTCTCAGCATCTCAGCGTAGGTGAGGGGGACCAGGGCAGTCGGGGTGTTTAAATGCAAAGCCAGTCCTGTGGCTAGGCGGGCGAGGGTCAGTGGGACGGGCCCACGGCTGTACGGACCACACCAAGTGACCACCTTCGACGTGCAGAGGCGGACCCCCAGCGCAGGCAGGGAAGGAGGCATGCAGCTGATTACCGCTGGGCCGAGCTTGGCCCCACACCGCGTCTCTGCTCTCTGCAGGGGAGCAGCCGTTTCCTGCCCTCGGCTAGCCGCACACAAAGCCCACAAAGCCGCACAGGTGAGCGAGAACCCCAGTCTCTGTCTAGGCTACCGCTGGGAAATGGGCTCTGATGTTGGAAAGGGGAGCGGTTCTCGAGCCCGTGCCATGGGTTTTTCTGACTCCACCTCAGTGTTAACCACGGGAACAGCCAGACGGGTCCTCGCACCCACTGTTCCCATCTCCAAGCGCCCCCACACAGCACCTGGTGTTATCCACTTGGTGGCAAAGCCAAGTACTGATGGCCTTGGCCGTGTCCCTCCTGCTGTGACCATCCCCGCATCTGCTGCACAAATGCTTTTGTTGGGACGAAGGGCGGGGTCCACGCCTCCCCGGGAGGGCTGCACAGTGAGCGACCCGGCTCTGCAGCTCTTGGGCAATCCAAAGCATCCCGAGGCCTGGAGCCTGTGAGGGGTGAGGGCTGAGGGCTTCGGAGAGCAGGCGGAGACCTGTGGCAGGTGAGTTCACCACTCAGTCAGTGGGTGGGTGTGAGGGAGGGCAGGGCGGGTGGGTCAGTGCTGGGCGACCAGGAGGTGAGCTGGGAGCAGGGTCCCCTGCGCCCCATGGCACAACCTCCATGTCCACCCAGGCCCAGCATGTGCCCAGCCCCCGGGCTGCTCTCTGTACATGGTCTGCTTTGCAGGCTCTGGCCAGGTCAGTTTTTGCAGGACTTCACTCCAAATGCCAGCCTGCTTCCCAGCCAGAAACACACATCGGGAGACATTCACTGGCCTGGTGAGCGGGATATGGCCCCATCGGCACCACCAGTTGGGGGTCTCCTTATGCTTTTCAGATGGGCGATGTCGCTCACTTACTGTGGAACGCCCTAGCTCGGCACTGACCAAGACCAGCTTCGGGGAACTGGCTGCTTCTCCGAGAAGCCCTTGCTGGAAGCCAGGAGGGGCCCAGGCACACAGGAGGGCGGGCGGGGGTATCAGCGCCTTAACTCCACATTGAAATCTGCAGGGATGGCCGTGTCGCTGCAAATCCTCTCTCTCTTCTCTTCCCTACTGCTCCTCTTTTCCTTCCCTCAGTCTCCAAAACAGCAGAGGGAAACTTCAAGATGGGGGAAACCCTGCCCAGGAAACATGACTCTCTCCAGACCAAGCACAGCTGGGCCCCTGGGTCCCTGGGGTGGCCACCATTACAAGGAATCACTCGCAGGGCTGTGGTCACCGCCACCTTCGTGGCACCTGACGGCAACGTGGCAACCAGCTCACCGTGTTTCTGATGGGACATGATCAAGCTTATAGGACAAGTAATGCTGCGTTGCTAAGGAGTGAAAGGAAAGGAGTCCCGCTGACGCCCCTGCAGCCATATCCTGAGAACGAGAATTTCGCTCCAAAGAATTTCGTTAATTCTGTTCTGCCCAGAAGAGCCGTCAGCACCGCAAATATTCTGAGGGTCACCTCTGTAAGTTAAGGATCGATGCTGGCAAGAAGGAAATCATGAGTGAGGATGAGGACGCACGTGACCAGAGATGACGGCTTCACCACACAGACCCGCCCAGGGCTTCTGAAGCGCAACACCGTGACGTCCCGAGCCGGACCCCCGTTATGGAGCCCGATGCCCTGTGCTCGGAGGGAGGTTCCGCAGTGTCCCTGGGCTCCAGCCCCATATGCTAGGACCATCCCTCTTCTCCAGGTTCTAACCAGAAGCCGCCCTGGACTTGGTGAACATTCCCCGGGACAAAATCACCCCCGTTGAGAATCCCCAGATTTTGTGAACAAAAGGAGCCTTCTATGGAGCTCAAACCAAAATGCTGCCTAGGGCCACAGTGAGTCACCGATAACAGAGGGCGTGGCTGGACAGGGAACAGACGCTCACTCCCAGGCGTCCTCAGCCTCTCACGGCTTCAGGACAGTGACCCAGGTTGAGTCGCCTCGTGCCCTCGCTTCCTGAGGATGCCACCAGCCCCTGTTCTTTTATGGCCAAGAGTCCAGTTCAGACCCAAATCCAAGCCTTCTCAGGATCCACCCCGTTTGGCCATCAGTAAACAGGGTTCTGGAGAAAACAGCCACCATGTTCTCATCTCCGCCCCTCACCCTTCGGGGTCCACAGAGGGACCCTCAGTGGCTTTCTCTCCCCTGCCCCGGCTCCCGAGCGGCTACAGCCTTTGCCAAGGTGACCTCAGCTAGCTGGTATCACGTGCCTATCACGAGATTAGAACCACAACACCCCCAAGACAGCCTTGCTCCCAGGAGCTGACCATGAGACCAGACTGAGGACGCAGGCACGCACTTACCAAGGTGGCCGTGCCCAGCGGACAGGAGGCTCAACTAACCACATGCTCCGGTTCTTTCTCAGACACTGTAATCAGTTAACTCGAGGCCTCGGGCGGTAGCTCCTCCCCGAACCCCCAGTGCTTTGAGAGGCCAAGACAGGAGGACTGCTTGAACCAGAGTCTGAGACCAGCCTGGGCAACACAGGGAGACTCTGTCTCTATATGAATACAAAAGACTAGCTGGGCATGGCGGCACACACCTGTAGTCCCCGCCACTCAGGAGGCTGAGGTGGGAGGATCACCTAAGCCTGGGAGGTGGAGGCTGCAGTGAAGCATGATTGTGCCACTGCACTCCAGCCTGGGAAACAGAGTGAGGCCCTGTCTCAAAAAAAAAAACTGTTTAACCTAGCTTTGAGAAACTCGAATGAAAAACCAAATTAAAAAAAAAATTGAATAATAAATCAATCCCACAATCCCTCTAAGAAGAGTAAGAGTTGGATGGGACCCGTCCTTTCAGGGGTGTTTTTGCCCCAGGTACTTTAGTTTCAGATTGTGACCCCACACATTTGTTATGTATTTAGAATCTAAAAAAAAGTGATTTACAGCAGAGGACTCAAATTAAAAACAGAGATTGTTTTCTTCATGCCTGAAAGTACCCATCACATACCACAAGGATCTATGCTTTGTGTGGAAATAAACTTGGAAATAAAAAGTCACAGGGAGGTCAACACCAGGCTTGTCCTGCATCTTCAGACCTGCCCACTAAATGCAGTGATAGCGCTCAAATTCTCCACCCATCCTCTTTGGGCAAGTTCCAATTAGGTCACGATTAGGGAAAAAGGACGCTTCCATCCCTCCCATTACACACTCAACTTTCACAGACCCAAAAATCTAGCTAAGGCCGGTGAAAAAGCAGCAGAAGCAATGATGGAATCCACCCTGTGAAAGACGCTCATCTTCACAGTCACAGCGTGAAGGTCAGCCCAGAGGTGGGCTGGCCCGGCAGCAGCAAACCGCGCCACCCATCACTAGGAGAGCAGAAGCCATGTCTAGGTCACGGGTTAGTGACTACAAAAAAGAGGGTGAAAGTGGCCCCCAAAGCCAGTGAACACAGGAAGCCCTGGGCAACTATCTTTCACAAAGAAAATGAAGAAAGTTTAAGATGCTCCGAACAGCAAGAAACGCGTGCTAGGCGTTACTTACCATGTGAGTTGTATTTTAAAAGCTTGGTTTTTTATTTACCAGTGCTAGAAATAAGTTTCATGCCAAAGGTTTCAGAAAAAGAAAAAAAAAACTTCGAAAAATATTCATGCAAACCCAAGTCTCACACGAAAAAACCTGAGACATGCTGAAAATTTTTAGACATCAAATTTTTAAAAAATGAAATGCTTTCTTTGTTAGATATAGATCTTCAATCTCCCACATGAATTACCAAGTGTGACTCACAAACATGGTAATAGGAGTATATTTCTTTCAGCCTGGCATGGTGGCACGCACCTGTGGTCCCAGGTACTTGGAAGACTGAAGTAGGAGGATCACCTGAGCCCAGGAGGTTGAGGGTGCAGTGAGCTGAGATCACACCACTGCACTCAAGCCTGGGTGACAGAGTAAGACCCTGCATCTCAAAAAAAAAAAAAAAAAAAAAAAATTATACATTTCTGTTTTATTATTGTCTCTTGGCAAAAAAAAAAAAGAAAGAAAGAAAAAACCAACTAAACTATCCGCAATACTGCCTTAGATATAATTTAAGATCCCCAATTTATAAAGGGGAAGGTGAGGTCAACAGCCAAGATCAAAGAGCTAACAAATGCAACTGTGCATTCTGGGCAATGAATAAAATTATAAAATATTCAGTTCAATTTCTACCCTCAGCATCAAGGCAGGGGTTCATCACAGCGGGTATTGGAAGCACAAAGGAAATTTAGGCCCAGCACAGAAACACACAAAACACAGAGTGAGTTTTACTGCTGTGCCGTCACCGGAGACAGCACCCAGCAGTCCTCAGGGCTGGCTGCAGGTGCTCACGGGCACTCCCTGAGTCTTGGCCACGCTACATCCCCCTGGTGTCCACACAGAAGAAGAGGTGGTAAAACTTTTGGGAATGAGATCAAAAATTTTCAGTCTGAAAATATCCTTTTCTAGGCGGGAAGAAAAGAATGAGAAGCTCTCACTCAGGTTATTTGTATATTTTTTTTTGAGACGGAGTCTTGCTCTGTCGTCAGGCTGGAGTGCAGTGGCATGACCTCCGCTCACTGCAACCTCTGCCTCCCAGATTCAAGTGATTCTCCTGCCTCAGCTTCCTGAGTATCTAGGACTACAGGCTTGAGCCACCACACCCAGCTAATTTTTTTGTATTTTTAATAGAGACAGGGTTTCACTTTGTTCGTCAGGCTGGTCTCAAACTCCTGACCTCATGATCCACCCGCCTCAGCCTCCCAAACTGCTGGGATTACAGGCGTAAAGCCACCACATCCGGCATTCAGGGTATTTGTAAAAGGCTGTTTCTAGCACACTGGTAGATAAAAAGAGGTGGGGTCCTGGGGTTAGCGTCAGCAGGTGTCCGCCTCGCGGTGCGCGCACAGACTTACGTCAGTGATAGTATTCAGAGCTGTGTCTGCCCCGATGCTGAAATCGGAACCGGGCACATTGTTGGACACGGTGGCGGGAACCATGACCATGGGGACACAGAACTCCTCGTGCTTCTCCCGGGCGGCTGACAGCTCCAGGAGTCCCAGGTAGGCCTGTCAGACAAGCGTGGGAATTGTGGGGCGAGAGGGAAGCAAGGGAGGCGGGGTCTCGCTGGGAGGGCCTCGGGACAGCCACCTCCACCACGGCACACAGGGAGCACGCTGGGGTGGTACGAAGCCACTACAAGATCAACACAAAGTTGCGTTAAGACCACACACGAGGATCAGCAGGTTCTAGGCACAAAGGGAGCAGGACGTGATCAGTTAGAAGACTAACCATGTCACACATGGGCAGAGTCTGCTTTCTGAGGTTCTTCTTTTTTTTTTTTTTGGAGACTGAGTCTCGCCATTGCCCAGGCTGGAGTGCAGTGGTGCGATCTCGGCTCACTGCAATCTCTGCCTCCCGGGTTCAAGCGATTCTCCTGCCTCAGCCTCCCCAGTAGCTGATACTACAGGCGCCTGCTGCCACGCCCGGCTAATTTTTGCATTTTTAGTAGAGACACGGTTTCTCCATCTTGGCCAGGCTGGTCTCGTGACCTCAAGTGATCTGCCTGCCTTGGCCTCCCAAAGTGTTGGGATTACGGGCATGAGCCACCACGCCCGGCGGGCTCTTACTTTTTCTAAAAGTAAGCAGAAAGGTTACCATGGGACTAATCTTCAATGAATAGAAAAAAGAAATAGTGTCTACAGTCCAATATGTGATTTTAAACAAAATTCTAGGTATAACTACCTTACTCTCTCAGTAGCTACTGGACTCTGAATTCAAGAGACAGAATTACTTCCAGAGAACTGGAATTTGTCAAGAGCTCACTGAAGAGATGAGTCCCAGGTCAGGGTCAAGCTTCTGCTTCTCGGTTAAGTTGCTTTATTGGAACTGGATCACTTGTAGGCCACGTCTTACCACCCGCTATTCTTCCATTCTACAATTCTACAGTGGTAGCTGGGTCTGGGAACCCCGTCATCTCAGATCGTGGCCCGTAGCGAACACGTAGCTTAATGTTTAGCCAACACAGGGCGCGGCTCCCACCTGCAAGACTGACGAGCGGGTTAAGAGAGGAAAACGCACCTCAAATCCACCGATGATCAGCAGCGCGTTGATACTGTGTGTGCGCATCTGCGTGGCGATCTCCTCCAAGTACTTTCCCGGGAGAACGCTGAAAACGGCCAAATCGAGAATGATGTCAGACACCCCAAGCTCCAGGCAGTCCGCAGGCTGTCACGCCAGGAACCCTGGGAAACCAGGCTGGTCCCTGCTCGGCCTCCCTCCCCAGGGTGTGGTCGTAAGGAGCGGGGAACGTTTGCTGTTGCCATTTCACTTGTGCCGCTGTAGCTGGCAAAACAACCAGGAATCTGATCTCAAAACAGTGTTTTCATGAGAAAATGAAATAAAGCATTTCAGCTGATACCTCGACCTAAAAAGAACTCTACTGCCCCACCAGGAAAATAATAACAGCCTATAAGTATTAACAATCATTTAAATGGAAATTTCCAGTTTCCAAATAACTTACCCATGCATTGTCCACTGCCGATCTCATTTTAAATCCTATCTGCTCATACCTGCTCTCCTCCCTCGTGCTATCACTGATGTCACATGACATGGCCGAGAAGTCCAGTACTGTGCCCCTCCCTAGATCCCATCCCAAACCCGCCCGAAGCTTCCATGCTGACTGAGAAAGCACTTGTATACTCTCGGTAGATTTATAAGATGTCGTGGGGCAAAAACGTTCAGGCAATTGCAGCAGACAAGTGGATGCAGCTAACTGCAAAACTGTGCCTCCCTAACGTGAGGTTTCTTAAGCCTCTGCAGGACCAGCCCAGAACAGCCAGCGAGTCTGCTCGAGGTTTTCGAGAGCAGCACCCTGGCCGGCAGCCCCAGGACGCACACCGAGGGACGCACCTTCCTCTAGTTAGAGCTTTCCCACCCAGGGCACCGGCACGCGGGGGTCGTGGGAACAGCCACAGGCTGCTGTAGAGCTAACCCTTCTCTGTGGCTCCCTGCCAGTGGCTGGGAGTACCAGGGCCCTAGCTGTAAAGCAAAGCAAAGGGGGCAGGTAACTCCCTTGGAACTAAAAGCTGGAATTATGAGGAATCCATCATTTATTTTATCTGCCAAAAACTACCTCCCTTCCATATTAGAATGTAATCTGTAGTGATGACAGATATTAATATTGGCACCCCTGACATGAAAGATGAGAAGAACTTAGACTTCATCTATATTAGAAAACCCCATCATCCCCAGCGATGCAGGGATGCGGAGGCTTACTGCAGGTCAGAAAAAGACATTTTAGACTAGAATTCCTTGGGTCCCTTCTTGGGCTGTGGAAATATGAGCCTTGAGTCACAGCTGCTCAGGGCAGCTGTTCCCACCAATGCTACCTGCCACCATGACTGCTTCAGCTTCGCTCAGAGTGCTGTCACCAAGGCTCTGTGCTCCCCCCCCCTTTTTTTTTTTTTGGAGACAGAGTCTCACTTTGTTGCCGAGGCTGGAGTGCAGTAGCACAGTCTCAGCTCACTGTAACCTCTGCCTCCCGGGTTCAAACAATTCTCCTGCCTCAGCTACCTGAGTAGCTGGAATTACAGGCGCACACCACCACACCTAGCTAATTTTTTGTATTTTAGTAGAAATGAGGTTTCCCATGTTGCCCGGGCTGGTCTCAAACTCCCGATCTCGGGCCATCTGCCTGTCTCAGCCTCCCGAAGGGCTGGGATTACAGGTGTGAGCCACCGCGACCCCTTCACCTTTATTGACCTCCATGGGGAGGCTTTAGGCCCACCAGTTGGCCCTTCAAATGAATGGAAATACAAATGAGAGGAAGGCACTCACCAGTTACCTCCTCATCTCTCTCAAGCCCTGGGATGTACCACCAGCTCCCTGCAACGTGAACAGTTCCTCTGGAGGGAGGAGGGGTAACTGCCTGCACCCCTCCTTTAGGAAGTGCAAGTTGAGGGGTGCTGACACCCAGCGAGTCTCCTCCAGGACATGGCTCTTCCTTCTTCCTTAAAAGCAGGTCAGAGAGTTGAGATTTGGAACTCACCGTTTTGTCCCGAGAATGGAGCCTCCCTGGCCAGTCCAGCCGCCGACGTCTGTCCAGCCGATTTCTTTGATCTAATGTGCAAACACAGAATGAAACAGCTACAGCGAACACAGAAAGGCAAGTTAGAAGCTGCTAAAAATAGCTTTCTGTGCTTTTCAACAGGCTGCATCCCTGTAAAGATTCATGAGGCACATGAGACAGCTCTTAGAGCGCTGCCTGCATCAATCAAGGCGAGAAACAGAGTCCGAAGTCAACAACTCATGAACAGCAGCAGAGCGGCTGCTCCCTGCCTGCCGGGGCCTCTGCATTTCACCCCGCCGCCACGTGAGGTTCCCCAGCTCCCCACATCCCGCCGCTGGCCAGAAAAGAAAAGTAACATGGTTTCTAAATTGGTAAAAGGTTAAGGGAAAATTTCTTTTCTTACAAACTAGGGAGAAAAATAAGAAAACAGATTACGAAGCAAACTAAGGTCATTACGGAAAGAGGATGCCGTTGCGAGGACAGCACAGGCCGCGGGAGGAGAACCCGCGGGAGGAGAACTCACGGGGCTTGAACCCCAGCTCCACAGCTTCCGATCATGAGATTCTGGGTAAGGTCACAGATTTGGTGGATGCATTGCTATGGTGCATTGCGATCTCCAGGTAAATTACATTAGAAAAAAGATCATTCTATATGAAAAGGTAAATATCGTACAAGGTGGACACACATGCGCGCGCGCACACACACACACACACACACACACACACACACACACACACACACACACACACACAAAACGTGATCTAAAATAAAGAGCTCCAAGTTGACAGAATCCTATAAACCAGTTTTGAAGGCGATATTTCTCTAAATAAAGCAAATAGCTATTTTAGGCCAATTAATCTTCAGAGGCCTGAACAAGAAAGACAGGGAAAGCAGAATCCACCCAGGACAGAACGGTTCCTAATCCGGTCTTGCTGCTGAGACGTGGGTGGTTGGGCCAGTGGAGAAAGGGGATCACCAGTGGTGGGAGGTGGATCGGCAGTTCCCACGGATGCTGGCGGGCGTCTCCACCACACCTGTCTGCCACGCCTGAGTCTCCTGGGCGGGGGTCTCCTCTTCCCACCCTACTCTTTTTTTTCTTTTTTCGAGACGGAGTCTCACACACCTTCACCCTGGCATCTCCAGTCCCCTCAGCTGCGGGGCACGCCCTTCGCCCCGGCATCGTGAGTCTCCGCTCCTCGTCCTTCCTGCAAGTAGCGCATCTCAGGGCTTCCCGGGCCCCGTAAGTTGCAGCTCTATCCCTTCCACTTGCTCGGTCCAGGAATGGAGTGATTCTTGCCTCCTCCGTTTATGCCTGCGTGGACTCAGCAAGCAAATCCCTCCCGACCCTTGAAGGTGTCTTGCCACCCGATGGTGGCCAGTCTGGACTGCACCACCTCTTGCTGGGTGACTGTAAAGCCTGGATGGAAGCCCTGCCTCCTTTCTGCCTCGATGAACCGCAGAGGGTCCCTTTAGAAAGCTGTTGGTATGGGCCAATCCCCGCTCAGGACACTCAGATCTCATCTAATGTAAAAGCCAACCTCCTGAGGCTGTCCACAAGCAACCGCTCCTGCTCCTGCATTTCCATCTTCACTGCCCTGCACTGGTTTGGAGTCCCCCCTCCCCATGAGCATCAGCTCCAGGGTGTCCTTTCCCCCAGCCTGCCTGAGTGTCCCCGAGGTCCACATGAGCCACCTGCTCACCTGATCTGCAGCCTGGGAGCACCTTCCCCAGCGTGGCTGTGTGGGGGATCTCTGGCAGGCCCTCCTCGGGTGCCTCTGAGCAGTGCTCACCGTCCAGAGCAGGGGCGGTCCTCACTCACTGTCCTCTCCCCACTAAAACCCAGTCTCCACGGAACCAGAGAGTTGTGTTTGCTTTGCTCACTCATTTACTCAGTGTAATAATTTCACAAAGTAGGAAGCCAGGTGAGGTGGCTCATGCCTGTAATCCCAGCACTTCGGGAGGCTGAGGTGGGCGGATCACCTGAGGTCAGGAGTTCAAGACCAGCCTGTTCAACGTGGTGAAACCCTGTCTGTACTAAAAATACAAAAATTAGCCGGGCGTGGTGGTGCTGGCCTATAATCCCAGCTACTCGGGAGGCTGAGGCAGGAGAATTGCTTGAACCCGGGAGGCAGAGGTTGCAGCAAGCCGAGATCGCGCCACTGCACTGCAGCCTGGACAACAAAGAAAGAATCTATCTCAAAAAAAAAAAAAAAAAAATTCAGAAAGTAGATATTTGTTGGTTAATCAGATAAAAAGCGATAGCGCAGCCCCTGGTGAGGGGCCGAATCTGGTTTCCTGTCCTGCCTCATCACTCAGCCCCGTCGGCATCTCTGTGCCTCAGTTTCCTCGTAAGGAAAATGGGGATAACATCTTGGATTTCATGTGAGGTGTAAACGGGCGAGCACATGTAAATCCCACGGGATAAGAGGACAGGCGGTACTCAAGTTGCTCACGGCGTTCACTAATGTTTTCATTTAAGCGGGTGCTTGCACGCACCAGACACCACGCTTTTCGCCTCCAGCGCCCATTTGAAACCAACCTCAGCCTCCAAGGTGACGTCACCATCCTTCTCGCCCAATGTCGGGGCCCTCAGACCCCAAAGGCACCACTTTAGAAAATTTAAAAGCACCTCATGCCCAGGGCTCCCGCAGAGGGCCTAAAGCCTACCCTAGGGTGGGATTTTACCGCAGAAGCAATGACTTGAATAAGTAATCATTCAGTCCCAGTGTCACAGGATCCTGGACTGAAACCTGAAAAGGTGTAAGGGCTTCGGAGGGGCCTCTCCACATCCACCACACTCAGACGCCTGCCTGTGGCCTCCTGGGTGACTCACCTGGCCTTTGGCAAAGCCGTCAAAGCCATCATAGATGGCCAGCATCCTGTGGCCGTCCGCGATGCCCACACGCACGGCTGAGCGCACGGCGGCATTCATCCCAGCCGCAGGCGCCCCCACGTTGATGACAGCCACGTTGCAATTGGTCTGTAAGACAGAAGGCGGGCGGGAGCCGGGTCACGGGTGCACGCCAGCTCCATTTGCTGCACAGCTTGGCAGTGGTCCATGCCGTGCCATGCCAGAAAACAGGTGGTCTCATTCAGAGAGGCAGAGGCCATGAGGGGAGCCCCACGGGAGAGGTCGGGGAGCAGAAGAAAGGCCAGGGCGTTGCAGGAGGCTGGCCGCCTACCTTTGGGATCTGATCATCTGGCAACTTGATGGCAAGTCGCTTGTAGGTGTTCAGGTTGCCCGCAAAGCTCCTAGAGGAGGAGGATGTGGTTGGATCAGAGTCAGGTACACTGGACACAGGCGGGTACACGGGGCTTGTGTGAGAAAAGGCGGCTTCTCCGCCAGCACTCCATGTGTCTGCCAGCTATCTGGGCAGGAGGAGGAGGCCCCAGGATTCCACACGCACCACAGAGCCCCTGACGGACCCACAGTGCCATCCGTGTCTTGTGTGGAAATGGATGAAGGAAAAAGGGCAGGCTTCTACGCTTCATAACATTCTCTTGCAAAACATGGGCCACGGCCGGGTGTAGTGGCTCAGGCCTGGAATCCCAGCTCTTTGGGAGGCTGAGATGGGTGGATCACTTGAGGTCAGGAGTTTGAGACCAGCCTGGCCAACATGGCGAAACACTGTCTCTACTAAAAATACAAAAATTAGCCAGGCATGATAGATCACTTGAACCTGGAAGGCAGAGGTTGCAGTGAGCTGAGATCATGCCACTGCACTCCATCCTGGACAACAGAAGGAGACACCGTCTTAAAACAAACAAACAAACAAACAAACAAACAAACGTGGACTACGAGCCACATTGTGCCTTACTCTCATTAGCTCCTAAAAAAACCCCTACCTTGCCGAAAAGGACCAATGTCCCATTCAGAAAATGACTTCTTTCTAACCAGTCGCCAGGCCTGCTATGGCAAAAGTGGTACTGTGAGTACCGCCCGACCATTCGAGTTTTCACGTTCACGTGGAACGAGCACAACGCCAAGCACATCTGCAGTGGCCAGGCCTGAGGGGCGCACGTTCCTGACAGAGCAGAGCTCTCTCCAAAGCACTCACTTTCCCCGGAGTCGAACCGCGTCCTGAAACCTCCTGTCATCCATCGCCTTCTGCACATCCTGAGTCTTTTAAAACAATAATGAAAAGAAAAAAGAATGTGTCAGGACCGGGCACACTGTGGATGAGGTGGGTGGAGGCTCGTTCAGTCCTTCCCACCGGCCACCTCCTGTCTGAGCCAGGCAGCCGGCAGCTGCAGGGTTAATGTCTAGACCACCAGCCGCCAAGTGTGTTCTGATGCTGGTAGGCAGCTGGCCCCTCACTGCCAGGCTGTGAAGTTGCAGCCGGGGTCTGCCTAGCTCATGAGGCTTCTAAGAAAAAAAGAGGAGGCATCACCTGCTGTCTGTGGACATGAAATGGTGAAGATTTTACTCTAAGAAAACAAAGCCAGAGAAAATGTAATCTCTCAGGCATGGTTCTGAGGAATTCTCGATTTGATTATGGTGGGGAAAACCAAAACAAAACACACCAGCTCACTGGGGGATGTGGACAGGAGGGAGGTCACAGCGGGTGGGGAGCAGAGAGTCCGAGATGCCCTGGGACACGTGGCTGGGACTGACACACCGGGCAACGTCAGGATCTGAGGCAAGTTCTTTCTCACTCTGAACTTCAATTTCCTCATCTCTAAGATGAGAAAAACACCCCTACTTCCAGCGATGTCTAAGGTTACTCAAACATGTCAGACCCTCAGGAAGCCGCCTGACAAACAGCAGGTGCACAGTAGCGGCTCCTTCGGCTTTAACAACAAAGCCACATAGAGGTAGTTTCAAGGTCAGGGCAAGTTTCACTTACAGCGATCCTCTTTAGACAAGCAGAGACATGAGACACAGGCTCCAAATAGGCGTACTGCATGTAGTCTGGTGTTCTGAGCCTTTGAAGCCTACTGCCTCTCACATGCACACAGACACATACTAACATGCAGACACACACTGCCTCACACAGGCACACATGCATATATACCCACACACTAACATGCAGACATACACTGCCTCACACAGGCACACACGCATATATACCCACACACTAACATGCAGACATACAATGCCCCCCACACACATGCACATACATGTACAGGCACACTACCTCACACATGCATACATGCATATAAACATACATCCACACACCGATATGCAGACATACAATGCCTCAAACATGCATACAAACATACATGCACACAGACTAACATGCAGACACATGACCTCACAAACATGAACATGCATATAAACATACATGTACACACTAACATGCACACTACCTGACACAAACATGCATATAAACATACATTCACACTCATACTAACATGCAGGCACAATGACTTACAAACATGCACATGCATGCAAAACACATGCACACACATACTAACATGCACACTTACAAACATGCACATGCATACATGTAAACACACTAACATACACTACCTCACATAAACATGCTTACAATACATATGAACACATGCATACACTAACATGCAGACACTGTACCTCACAAACATGTACACACATGAAACATACATGCACACACATATACTAACATGCAGACACACTACCTCACATCCATATACATGCACATAAACATGCGTACGCACAAACATGCAGACACACTACCTCAAACATGCATACCCATGTATATAAACATACGTGCACATACACTGACATGCAGACAATACCTCATGAAAATGCATACCCATGTATATTAACATACATGCACACACATGCAGACACTACCTCACAAACATGCACACATGCATATAAACATGTACACAAACATGCAGACATGCATATAAACATGTACCCATGTACATGCATTTACAGACACGCGCACACACATCTACATACATAGACACAAGGCCGCACACATTCACACACATACAAATCCTATCTTCTCCCTTGGGCTTTTGGAAATTGTTTCCCAGGTGACCTTCAACAAGCCCCTTGACTGAACTGCTTCGAGGCCTCTTTGTGTTGTGATAAGAGGCATTCACCTCACCTCGGGGTCACTCCAGCAAAGCAGGAGTCATGAATGAACTTTCAAAAATACAACAACTTTGAATGCAGCTGACCCCACAGCCACCTCCACTAGGGAACCATGACTGGAAAACCGGGACTTTTTCCTTTCTTCATTTGCCGGCAGGCCGTTCCCTGGCCTGAAAAGGGTGGGTGCATCTTTGGGTGACCAGAAGCCATCCCTGTGTCCCACCGCAGACCTGAATGTCCTTGGGGACAGGAGGACAGGAAGTGGCTGAATCTGGAGAGGTTTGGGAAGGTCCCACCTTCCTCTAGGAAATGCCACACCATGGCTCTCTCCTGTGGCCGCCTCCCCACCCACGGTCCTCCTGCAGCACCTAGTGCACCAGGGTCACCTGGATCCTCTTGGACTGTCAAGGATCCTGGCACTCTGACCCCCCCCATGGGAGGTTATGACTACATGCCACACGGACAGTAACTTAGAAAACCAGAGAGTGAAGATGGCACAGGCTCTGCAAGTGTGGGTGGAAACACCAGCCTGATCCTACCCCACGGGCAGCTCACCCCCTTCTTGGAAGGGCCGTGTAACCCAGCGTTCACCGAGTAAGCAGTGGCCCAGACACCCGAGGTGCCCCGCCTAGCCTGACGAGCAGCATCCATCCCCAGCCGCCCACCCCCACCCTTGGCCATGGGCCGCCCACTCACCATCTGCACGCACTCCATCAGCGGCAGGCGCACAGCGTGGTTCCCGTTCAGAGACACGACACAAGCTGGAGTGTCGGGGGTGGCCTCCAGCAGGGCGATGACCGCCTCCACTCCCATGCGGCTGGCCTGGAAACCAGGTCCCTGTGGGTCAAGAGCGGCCCCTGCCCTGCCCCATCCCTGCCGCCTCCTGCTCTGTTTCCATGACCTCCAACCCTTTCGGTCAGGCACCCGCAGCCCTCCCCACTTCCAGCCCAACTCTTTAGAAAAGCAGTTTCCATTCCTTTGGAATTGGCAAGACGGGAGCAGAGGGGCGGTCAGCACCAGATGGAGAGGGCAGGAGTGTGAAGAGCTGAGGGTTTGTACTTGGGTTTCCAGCTTCCCCGAGTCTGTTTCCAGAAACCCACGCTGGTAACAGGGCCTTTCTGCCCTGGGGTTGTGTCCTCTGGGGTCTGCATCGTGCCTTCCCACCTTAGGGAGCTCTCCCGGCATCTGAATGGCTGCACGCCTAGAGACTGGCCTCCCGGCACAAAGGTCTCAAGGATCCTTAGGACAAGGCCAGCGGGGGGAGGCCCGGGCCGCTGGCATCTCCAGGGGAGCATCTCGCCACGGCGCCTGCGCCTCTCCGAAACCCTCCCTCCTAGAGACCCCGCGAACGTGCCCAACCCTTCCACCCTCACCAAGATCCTGTCGAATGCCGAAGGGGTCCCTCCTCTCTGCACGTGCCCGAGGATGGTCACGCGTGTGTCGTAGCCCAGCTGCGTGACGACAAGCTGCAAGGAAATGCGTCGTTAGGACGCGGAACCGTGACGCGGACACGGCAGCCCAGACCTGGAAGCAGGTACCGGCCACTGAAAAAGGGTTTGTGCTCTTTCTTCAGATCTAAGTGGGAAAAAGCATTTCTAGATTTTGCTTCCTAGCAGAACATTTAGTCTAATAGGCAGCTGAAGCTTGTTTTTAAAAATAATACTTTTGTTACCAAACAAAATCTTTGCTTGCACCCAGAAAATGAACACAAGTAACATGTTCGTTGTTTAAAAAAAAAAAGCGTCGGTAGTTTGCCTTTAAACTATTACTTCTATTTTACAAAAATGTCAACCTCTTCCTTTAACCACCTTAAACGTGTTCAGCTGTGCTTTCAACAGCCACCCAGTACAATCAAGGTGCTCCCCTTGTCCCAGCCAATGGGCACGCCACCCTGGGGACCAGACAGGCCCCCCCGAATGTCTCTGAACTCAGTCTACTCCTCTTAAGAACAGTGGGGCTGAGCTATGTGAATTCCATGGTTCCTTCTTGGTCCAGTGTTCTACAATTCAATCACAATTAAGTGGGAAATGAAATCTTTGCCTTGACTTTATAAATTACTTCTTTTTTTGAGACAGAGTCTCACTCTGTCGACAGGCTGGAGTGCAGTGGCACGATCTCAGCTCACTGCAACCTCTGCCTCCTGGGTTCAAGGGATTCTCCTGCCTCAGCCTCCCGAGTAGCTGGGACTACAGGCATGTGCCACCACGCCCAGCTAATTTTGTATTTTTAGTAGAGATGAGGTTTTACCATGTTGGTCAGGCTGGTCTCAAATTCCTGACCTCGTGATCTGCCCTCCTCAGCCTCCCAAAGTGCTGGGCCACCGCGCCCAGCCTAGAGATTACTTCTTGTAAATATTGGCAGATGTCTTTCCCAGGTGCCTGTTGCTGTTTCACATCCAGGACATGTGTGGCTCCTTAACTCAGGTAACAAAGCACAATAAAGAAGCCGACTTGCAAAGCCATGTGGGGACGTCCTCTCCCTGCAGCCATGGCAGCCTGCAGCCCCATCTATGGCAGGAGCCCAGCCGATGGCATCAGTGTCCTCTCCAGATGGGCGGGTCCAGCCTGAGCAAGACCCAGGACACGGAGCCTGCCTGAGCCCGTCCCCTGGCAGGCCGCAAGGATACAGCGGCTTTGTGAGTAAGAATGTGCTCAGGTGATGCTTTGGGTTACAGGATGGCACAGGGAAGAGGAAGACACCAGCTTTCCACTGCGGCAAACAGAAACCTGGGGCGGCGGCCAAGCGCTCGGTCCTCATTCTCAGAGCAGCTCACGTCTAGGAGCTGGAACATTCTAATCCAAAGCGCACACGTGGCCACTCGAGCGACTGCCTGTGCCTGCTGGGGAGTCCCGGAACCTCTAGGGGCACGGGAAGAAGGGGCGCAAGTGGTACGGGCTCCCAGGAGCGGGGACTGTGTGTTTCCCAGGCTGTCCTGTTCTGAGTCATTATGAAAATGTTTTTAAATATCAAGGATAAAAAGCTAATAATTCGGTGTTCTAAACCAAGCCTGCCAATGACACTGACCGCCCCTGCTTCCAGGCAGAAACCGAGGGAAAGCAGCTCCACGCACTCACCTCTTTGATTTTCTCAGAGGTAATGGCTTTATTTTGGGTGTCAATTGCTCCTTCAGCCACAATAATAATATTCAGCCTTTTTTTCCGGGCACGGTTCTGCGGAAACAGAAAATTAAAGACCTCAAATTCCTAATCCTGTTCTTAGCAACGGTGGCAACAAAACCACAGAAGTCTGTCTCAAACTGAACTGGCCTTTTCCAGGCTGGAATCTTTGCCAAATGTCCTAAGAATTGCTTCCCAATGACACCAGAAGGTGGCGAGAGGTGCTCTGGGTGACAGCAGGGAGGGACAGGGGTGCAGGGGAGGGGCAGGTCTGGAGGGGAGGGGCAGGGCAGCTGAGGCTCACTGGAGGACTGGGCAGCTCACATCACCACCAGATAGAAATGTGGCCCCCAGTCAGCCCCAGGGGGAGGGTACTAGTGTGACGGATGGGGTCCCCATGGGAAGGGACACAGAAGTGGACTCCCCCAGGCACCTCATGCATGCTGAGCTTCCTGCCACCTCCCTGTGACCCACTCCTTCCCAGCCGTTCCCAGGGGAAGCCCCGACGCCCGACCACTGGGATGAGGTCATATTGCACACAGGCTCCAGCAGAGGAGAGCGTGAGCCGACACAGAACACAGGCAGTGGGAGCTGGCGGCCACAGCCATGCCCAAAAAGCCTCGCACTGCTGGACCACAGTGCTGCCATCCCTATCGTCCTTCCTACGCTCACGGCAGTCACATGAGCCTAAAGAGGTCACGAAAGGAACACAGCAGCTGCTCCACGATGTGGATTAACCTATCCTTAGCCGATCTGCCTTCCATAAAGCCCCACGTAGAAAATGGTAGTGGTGGCTGTGCGGAGCCTGGAGCCAGTAGTGCCTGAAGTCCACCTGCCAGAGTCAGGCACACATGGGGCGTTCTAACCAGACTCACTCTGTCTTAAATGAGACTTCTCTTGCCTTCAGTCTCGGCCTTCACAGAGAAGATGTGCCCCATGCTAACAGTTCAAGAGTGAAATACAAAGTGTGACAAACTGGAGACAGAGAAACAGTTTCACTTGCTTAAAACGCCATCCCACTTGGGATCCTGATTACAGAAAAGCAGCCGGCACCGCCGGCTATCAGCAGCCTCGGGACCGCATTACCTCGGAGAGCTTCACACACATCTGCTCCTCCCAGCCTTCCTCTGGCGGAGATTCTGGAAGGAACACCCAGTCTGCGCCACAGGCCAAGGCACTCACCAGGGCCAGGTACCTACGTGACAAGGCAATGACATCAACACCCAGGAGAGAGGAGCCTTCCCCTGATAGCACCCGGGCACCCGGTCAGCGACAGATGGGCAGATAGGATGCTGGATACCAAGCGGGACGACGCCCCTCCGGGACTCTCCATGGGAATGGAGCATTCATGATGCAGGGTGCAGCCTCGGGGAGATGGTGCTAAGGACCCCACCCGAACCACGTCTACCCACCGCCGACCGCAGGTACGAACCCACAGTGTCGCCCCATCACCTCCAGAACGAAGGTCCTCTGGTGGCTGGAAGAGAAACAGAGGGAGCACCCGCTCAGCCCCGGGCACAGCAAGGAAAGCAGAGAAGGGGCTTTGATGGCCAAGTCAGCCAGGAGGCCCGCAGGGACCGAAGCTTCAAAAATGGTCCATTTCTACAGAAGCAAATGCTGTGCGGTAGCCCACCAGACCCCTGCGAGGAACAGGGCTTCAGCCACCACTGTGCTCTCCAGCTGCACATCTCACACCGCCTACCCTCCTGGAACCAGGACACTCACACTCCCGGCCTGCGCTCTGCTCTTTCCCAGGCAGCCTCTCTATGGTCAGTCACGGTCAGTCAGTGGCCGCTGTCAAGAGACACGGCTGGATCCCACACAGAAACCAGTGAGCGCAGTGTCCCTGCGTCGGTGTGGCTGATGCTCAGAGACCGTGGTCTTCCCAGCGAAAGGGAAAAGTCCAGCTGCTCCAAGCAGCCTTCCCATTCTGTGGCTTCCCAGCAACTGCAGGGGTCATGCCCAGGCACTGAGAACGTCCAATGAGGCGTCGCACACAGAGGCCTGGGAGGCACCGTGCTGGGGGCTGGATTCAGCGCCCCCAGGTTCAAGCACTTTGTCCTTAAAGGGGAGACACTGATTCTATTTACCATTCCACATGGTTTATTTACCATTCCACATGGTTTATTTACCATTCCACATGGTTTTCATGCAAGGTGCTTCAGAAATTGTACAGTGTCTGACAGAGTTATTGGTGATAACCTGCTGAGCCTAGAGCACCTCACCGCCCCCCACGCTTCGTGAACCGTAGGTTACAAGCAGGGCAGGACACCGCTGGCCGCGTCTCTCACCAGTGGCGTGGAAAATCCACACAACAGTTTGCTTTTTGCCATTCCTTCAGGAGATGTTCGGGTAAAACACTGAGATAATAATTATTTCATTTCTTCCTTTCAAATTCCAATACACACATTTTTTCTTTTATCATCAGGGTAAAAAGGAATGTTTTAAAATTAAAACTGAAAAGCAGATCAGAGGACACCTTTCTTGCAACAGTTCCTAAAAGTCAAGTGAGAAGGCCAGCACCAGGACACCCAACCTGCAGAATGTTCTAGGGCCCGTGGCAACGTCCAAGCTGGGCAAACATGGGGCCCATGCGGCCTCCTGCCGGTTCCTCCAGGCGCCTCACCTCTGGGCCGTGGTCATGATGGCGTCCACCACCTCGATGATCCTGTGCAGTGCCGAGTCGGTGCCGATGGTCATGTCGGTGCCGCAGAAGTCGTTGTCGATGGATCCCACCATGCCCACCACGTTGAGGTAGGCGTACCTCTGCACGGCCTCCTTCTCGATGTGGCCTGCGTGGGGAGCCAACAGCCCTTCTCATCAGTGCTACCACAGCTCACTCGGGGGTGCCCACGAGGGGTGAGGCAGAATGGCCGTCACAGAGAAATCAACCATTCTAAACTCTTTGATTTGTTACTGGTATCATTTATTGATTATCTTTTTTTTTTTTTTTTTGAGACAGGGTCTCAGTCTGTTGACCAGCCTGGAGTGCAGTGGCACGATCATAGCTCACTGCAGCTTTGAACTCCTGGGCTCAGGTGATCCTCCTGCCTCAGGCTCCTGAGAAACTAGAACTATGCTTGGCTGATTTCTTAGTTTTTTTGCAGAGCCAGACACTATACTGCCCAGGCTGGTCTTAAACTCCTGGGCCAAGCGGTCCTCCTGCCTTGGCCTCCCAAAGTGCTAGGATTATAGGTGTGAGCCACTGCCCTGGCCAGTTTTTTATTTTGTTTTCTCAGAACTCTAGGCACCCGGATTCTGCATAGTTAGATTCTGCGTAGTTAAGTAAACAGAAGCCAGACAAGGCTGGAAGCAGTTACGCACAAGGTGCGCTGTCACCTGGCGCTGAGGTAAGAGCAGTGGATTATAAAAGAAAAGAAAGGAGGCACGTTTGCCATCGGTAAACAAAACCTCAGGATTACCTGGCAGCAGCTTCAGAGAGTGGCACGGCTTTGAACAAGGATATGCTACAATTACGGAATTAAGAGTCAAAGACACTAGGTCACCTTCACAGTTATTTCTCATGCATCCGTGGGCAGCTGGGTCCTGGGTGGCATCTACCTCACACTCAGGACAGACCTGGGCTGGGCAGATCTGCAGAAAGGGACTCAGAGCCATCGAAGGACCAGGGGCAAGCTTAGGCCTGGACTCGTGGCCTCCGTTCCCCACTCTGTACATGCAGTGGGCTGTGCCAGACCAGGAAGAGGCGGATGAGAGGGAACCCCGAGGCCTGGCTGCTTCCAGTGGGCGGCGTTCTCTACCCACTACGCAAATGTTCACAAACCTGGTGACAGCTGCTTTGCCTCATTCAAGGCTGCTGTTACAAAATACGCTTCCGGTCATATTTTATATTGCACTGAAATTACCTAACAACCACTTCAAGAAAGAAAAACTACACTTTGGGAGGCTGAGGCGGGTGGATAACCTGAGGTCAGGAGTTCGAGACCAGCTTGGCCAATATGGCGAAACCCTGTCTCTACTAAAAATTAAAAAAAATTAATTGGATGTGGTGGTGCATGCCTGTGATCCCAGCTACTGGGGAGGCTGAGGCAGGAGAATCACTTGAACCCAGGAGGCGGAGTTTGCAGTGAGGCGAGATCACGCCACTGTACTCCAGCCTGGGCAATGGAGAGAGACTCTGTCAAAACAAACAAACAGAAACCTGCATACTCAACAGGGCTCTCAGAAATGCTTTCCTAAATAGTGTCAAAGGTGATACCAGATGACGTATCGGCAGAGATTTATCATCTAAATAAAGTCCTGGGACAACTTCAGTTTTCAGGGACCCCAGCGGGCTGGAGGGATGCTGTGTGTGGGCTGAAAGGCAGACGCTGGTGTCCAGGGCTGGTGGGGACCCGCCCCGCCCCGCGGCTGAGTGCCCGTTTGATTTCTCATCTGTAAGTGGGATGATCTAAAAACGTGGCTTAGATGGCTGTCGTGAGGATTCCATAAAACTATCTACATAAAAGGTCGAAGAGTGCCTGGCACATGGTAAGCTTAAATTGATAGCACTCTTTTTTTTTTTTGAGATGGAATTTCATTCTTATTGCCCAGGCTGGAGTGCAATGGTACAATCTCAGCTCACTGCAACCCCTACCTCCTGGGTTCAACCAATTCTCCTGCCTCAGCCTCCTGAGTACCTGGGATTACAGGTGCCTGCCACTATGCCTGGCTAATTTTTGCATTTTTAGTAGAGACAGGGTTTCTCCATGTTGGTCAGGCTGGTCTCAAACTCCCGACCTCAGGTGATTTGCCTGCCTTAGCCTCCCAAAGTGCTGGGATTGCAGGCATGAGCCACCATGCCTGGTCATTAAAAGCATTCTCATGATCACTGCTGTTGTGTTTTTGACATCATAAAAAGTCCTGAGATGGTGACCTGTAAGATCTGTGACAAAAGATGCTTCTGCCACAGGGAAGGGGAAATGTGTCTGTTCCAAAGCTCTGAAACAGGGCGAAACCCACAGGGACACGGGAGCAGGTGTCCACTCACCGTTCTTGGCCAGCTCCTCCAGCAGCCCGCTCCACTCCTTCCGGAAGATGTTGGCCCCGGTGAGGCTCCCGTCCCCGCCGATCACACACAGGTTGGTGATGCCGCGCCGCACCAGGTTGCAGGCGGCCTTCAGGCGGCCTTCCCGTGTGCGGAAGGCCTGGCACCGCGCACTGCCGATGATCGTCCCGCCCTGGAAAGACGACACCAGCTTACTTACCTCCTCTCGGCAGGATGGAAAGCCAGGCAGGTCTCACACACAGGCCGACTGTAGACACGGGGTGCTGGAGTTTATGTTTCCTCATTTGCATCTTGTGAGTCAGTAACTAGCTATGAAAGACTGGCATTTTCCTCTTTTGAGTCCCAGACCAGAGTTCCATGGAGAAAGACAGGTGCGTCACACCTGGGAGGAGCCAGGGAAAGTTCAGAGCCAGACACACAGCAGCCATCAGTTAAATATATGGAGCAGGAACCAGCCTGTGGCGTCACAGCAGCCATCAGTTAAATATATGGAGCAGGAACCAGACTGCGGCATCACAGCAGCCATCAGTTAAATATATGGAGCAGGAACCAGACTGCGGCATCACGGCAGCCATCAGTTAAATATATGGCGCAGGAACCAGACTGCGGCATCACAGCAGCCATCAGTTAAATATATGGCGCAGGAACCAGACTGCGGCATCACAGCAGCCATCAGTTAAATATATGGCGCAGGAACCAGACTGCGGCATCACAGCAGCCACCCTAGCAGGTGTTCGTGAAGCAAAAGACGAGCTCACTGGCCACAGAGCCCCCCAGCCGCTACAAAAGCAGCAGCGTGACCTGTGGCCCGGCTGGGCTCTCCCTCCAGTCACCTCTTACAGCAAGCGCAAGTAAAACCAGCAGGAACCTGGGGCCAAGGGGATTTTGTTTTGCACCATATACTCGCTGCCCCTTTTAAAGAGCTAAGTCTTAAATTCTGCCATCCAGACTTACATTCTGTCATCCAGACTTCCAGGGGACACACGCAAATCATGATTTGTCACACTTGGTTTTCCAAAAACTAAGAATTGTTGATGGAATCAAGAAATGTAGGATTCCTTGAAATGAAATCTTGACTGTACCAATATCCGTCCGGGATCCCTAAACTCACGCTGACTCCCTCAAGCGAGCTGCTCACAAGTGCGGCAGGGGCTGTCTCCGCGACTGCTGGAGGCAAAGCTCTCACTGACCTCAGTCTGCAGGCAGCTCCCAGGAGCCCTCGGCATGGATGTGACTGTGTGTGTTTCAATGCACCAGTGGTACATGCACGCAGCTCATTGTCACATATGGAGACTTACTAATATTCCAAATCCCAGAAAAGTTCATGTCTTTACATGGAACCTACCACTATTTAATTTATCAAAGCATTATGAAAAGGTTACAAAAACTGAGATTCACTCAACACAATCCTGTGTCACCAGTACCAAGTGTGACTGAGACCACTTCTGACGCGGCCCCCAAGGCAGGTGAGGGTGGGGGTGCAGAGCAGGGCAGGGGTGCTCTCTGGACTCCTCTGGGACAAAGAGCTGGGGGCAGCACGAGAGCCACACAATGGGAGGTAGAGTCAGCAATGCAGAAACTCCCACCAAAGAGACCATATGGACGCAACTTGAAACCAGGATAACTGGCTGCAGAGGAGCGGCTGCCATTCCCGTTCCCTCTCGTCTCCCTCTGTCTCCCTCTCCCTCTTTCCCACACACACGTACACACAGATGCACCACACACACACGCACACACACACACACAAGGAAAGCGCATATACACACACCCCACAGATACACACTCACTAGCCGCAAACTCATGCAGTCAACACATACACACGGGTACACCACACATACACATACCTCAGATTCACACCACACAAACTCACACACTGAGATTCACACACCACATATACTGCACACAGAAACCCACACTGATACCCACACTCTTCAATGCTGTGTTCACATTTTATCCTCCTGTGTCAGTCACGACAGCAGGATGGAAATGCTCTCCTCTCTGAGTTCAGCCCACACCGTCCCGATGTTTTGCAAATGTTGTTCCGCCTAACTTCCGTGGTTGTCAGAATTCCCCCCACATCTCTTCTGACGTGGCCAGAGCCTGGGACCAGCACGAAGGTGTGGGCCCCACCGGCGTCTTCAGCAGGGAGGCACTGATTTGGATATTTTTGTTTTTTTATTGAGACAGAGTCTCGCTCTGTCACCCAGGCTGGCGTGCAGTGGCAAAATCTCAGCTCACTGCAACCTTCACCTCCCAGGTTCAAGCGATTCTCCTGCCTCAGCCTCCTGATTAGCTGGGATTACAAGCACGAGTCACCATGCCCAGCTAATTTTTGTAGTTTTAGTACAGACGAGGTTTCATCATGTTGGTCAGGCTGGTCTCAAATTCCTGACCTCGTGATCTGCCTGCCTTGGCCTCCTGAAGTGCTGGGATTACAGGCGTGAGCCACGGTGCCACCCGGCCTGATTTGGATTATTTCCATTAGCAAGTACTCAAAGTGAGCCAAAAATTAACCTACATTTCTACAGACGAAACCACAAGTAAAGAGTTTCTCACAAAGTGTTCTCTCCACCTAATCTCTATTTCTCGACTGTTCTGAGCTCAACTGTTCTGCAAATACACTAGACATAGAAGAGTCTCTAACTCAGAGAAACCCAGGGACAGCCGCCAGGTACCCACCACTTGCAGGATGCTGGAGACGCTCTCCCAGTCGGCCTCCACGATGTTCGAGCCTCCATCCACCATGCCCTGGTAGCCCTAGGGAAGAAAGGAGAAACTTTTAAAAATGAGATGAAATTCACTAAATGTGAAGCGATCCTTAAACTACATAAAAATGGGAAAAATGACAGTGAACGTCAGTGCCTGAGCACTGCTGGTCAGAAAACAGGGCAGTTCCCGCACTGGAGAGCGACAGTGAACTGTGGGAAAGCCCTCACGTGGAGTCTCTAGTAATGGGAACGTCTGTCTAGACCGAGCCAAACAGTCTGAGGAGTCGTCAAGCAGTTCTCCTGTGCCCAGTGTTTCCTGAGAGGTTGAAAGGGGCCACGTTCACCCCAGGTGTTTATTATACCTCAGCACAAACGCACAGGCACAGGGCGATATCAACCACGGGACATACATGGAGCGTTTTGTCAGGGGCTCTGCCTGCCGAGGCAACCTGGGCCACTTTTGATATACGTTAAATATTGTTGAACAGCACAGCTGAATAATCATTGCCTGCCTTACTCTCCACGAGTGACTGCACTGCATTAGGGAATCAGATATCAACATGTGAGGACATACTGGGAGAAGAAACCCAAGAAAAATTAATTACCCCTTTCTTCTTTTCTTTTCTTTTGAAACAGAGTTTCACTCTTGTTGCCCAGGCTGGAGTGCAGCGGCACAATCTCAGCTCACTGCAAACTCCACCTCCCAGGTTCAAGCAATTCTCCTGCCTCAGCCTCCCGAGTAGCTGGGATTACAGGTGTGCACCACCACGCCTGGCTAACTTTGTATTTTTAGTAGAATAGGGTTTCTCCTTGTTGGCCAGGCTGGTCTCGAACCCCTGACTTCAGATGATCTGCCCGCTTTGGCCTCCCAAAGTGCTGGGATGACAGACATGAGCCACCGTGCCCAGCTGGACAATAACCTTCCACTTCTAAATGCATCCCCATCTTTTTCTCCATAGAATATACAAGATGAGGAAATGCACAGGGCCCCCCACCTTCATCCACGGAGCTTGCTTTCCACAGCATTTAACCTTACAAAGGAATAGCTACTCAGCATTTAGAAAAGTTCATAATAGATTACTGGTGCACTCATAACCCCTCCTTAGTGAAGGTCAAGAGGACAGAAAAAAGAAAAAGGTTTTTAGAAATGAAATGACCCATACATTATGGAGCTCTGTATATAAATTAATCAATAGTGCAGGCACATTGATGGCCAATGTGTACACTTATAAATGTAAATTTCCATCAAAATTATATATACATGTGTGTTTGTTTATTTTATTTTTTTTTGAGACAGAGTCTTGATCTGTTGTCCTGGCTAGAGTGCAAAGGCGCAATCTCAGCTCACTACAACCGACATCTCCCAGGTTCAATCGATTCTCCTGCCTCAGCCTCCAGAGTTGCTGGGATTACAGGCATGCACCACCACAACTGGCTATTTTTTTAATTATTTTTTTAAATTTTTATTAGAGACAGGGTTTCACCATGTTGGCCAGGCTTGTTTCTAACTCCTCACCTCAAGTGATCTGCCCACCTCGGCCTCCCAAAGTGCTGGGATTACAGGCGTGAGTCACTGCACCTGGCCCTATGTATGTTTATAATCTAGAGTCATACATGTAATAAACAAGAAAGGAAGAAACAGTCTGGAATGGAATAGGCATGCACCACCTTTTCTGAAATGAACAGAGCAGGTTCATTTCAGTGTTGGCAGCCCCACCTGCACCTCCAGAGGACCCCCAGGCTCCAGCCACTCACTCATAGCTGGTGTGGGGCTGCCTATCACCAGCCCCCTACCTCCATGGCAAAGCAGTGGAACATCTTCCAAACACACCCCAGGCCCACTCCAGGGTTCAATTATTATTATTTATTATCTTCCCTCGCTCTGAAAACAGATCTCCCATGAAGTGCAGATGAGCTCAGTGTAGCTGTCCCCCGGGATGGCGAGGGTTAAGCATGTGTGAGGTTGGATGCAGGTCTCCCCTCTGCACAGGGCACCCTGGGAGGCACCCTTTATGTTCTGTCCTGCTATGTGTGCTCTGTCCACGCAAAGACACCCTAGGCACAGGCGGCCACGCGCAAAGCCGTGAGTGATTCCTGGAGGCCATAGTCCGTAGAATACTAGAAATATAGGAGGTAGGTAGATGGGTGGGTAGATATGTAAATAAAGCAATAACCTAGGCTGGGCACAGTGGCTCATGCCTGTAATCCCAGCACTTTGGGAGACGGAGGTGGTGGATTACCTGAGGTTGGGGGTTCAAGACCAGCCTGACCAACATGGAGAAACTCCGTC
>PVKV010018432.1:34643-44961 GCA_004027835.1 Alouatta palliata
AAAAAAAAAAAAAAAAAAAAAAAAAGAGAAAAAAGAGATAATGCAGCCCTGGGGTTGCATTTTTAGTGATCTCTACCACCCTAAACTCCCAGATTCCTGCTAAGAATTATGCTTCATTCTGCATGCACAACAGAGCGCTCCATTCTTCAGGTCTGGGAGCAGCACTGAACAAACAGCCATCTGTGGCGATCCTGACTTTCCAGCTTCACTTTGGTGAAACTCGCGGGGCAAGGAAGCAAGGAAGCAGGTGCGTGGCCTGGGCCAGAGTCGGGGCCTGCAGCACCGTGCCGAAATGGATCCTTCTTAGAGGGGCGACATCCCATCCTCCAAGCTCACGTTTGAGGAGGAGAGGAAAGATGACCCATGCTGAGGCCTGACCCTCGGCAGAAACCACGAGCTCCCTGGGAGGAGCAGAATGTAGAGCAGCCATAACCCTGGGCTCTGACAAGACTGAAAACGGGGAGCTACTAGCTTCCCACACCCGGAGCCGCTGTGCGTTTCTGTGCAGGCAGTTGTTTGGTAAATAAAGAGACGGAGGGGAAGGGGCCCGTCCCACCACTGCCCGCTGAAGAGGACACGTCACGGCTGCTGCAGCCACGTCCCGAGGCTGTCTCAGGCCAGGGGTCAACACTGCACCCCAAACAGCGTGAGCTTTCAGACTTCTCCTGGAGCACGTGCTATCCCGGATCAAGTCTCCCCCACCTGGCATTTTACTACTTAATATGCCATAGTGGGAAGCACACAATTTCCTTTCCCTGCATGATTTCACAGAATTTAAATACGGGTTTCATCAAACCTCTTAACGAATCCCCTTGCTTCTAGTCATGGGAAAACCGCTCTGCAAACCACAACATTTTGAAAAGTAAAATGTTCTCTAAAAATAATTTCATTATTTTGTGTTGCATAGATGCATATGGCAAAGAAAGCAATTAAAAAATGAAAAGGGAGGACCTTCTGAGTGCCACCTCCAAAGCTCTCTCTAGTGCACGCATGAGCTAAGTTGCTAGGAAATGACTCATTCTTTAATTTGCAAAGTCATGGTGCCCACGGAACATTTGAAAAATAACTACCAACTACAGTTCTAAGCTGTCTTTCACTAACAAGGAATATATTACTAAATTAGGAAGACTAATTTTACCCAAACCTACTACAACGTAGAAATTCAGATGAGGTTTCTCTACTGAAGTCTTCTTAGAAGGCTGAATACATATCTTACTACAGCCAAAGCCCAAACATTTCCTAAAACACCCTTTTGGAATTTGCCTTCTAAGCCAGTTTTATGACTCACATAAGAAAAACAGAGCATAAAACCTTTGACGCTATGCTCAGGTTTTTTTTTTTTTTTTTTTTTTTTTTGACCCAAGTAACACTCTTTGTCTTGCTGAGCCTGACTCACAAGACGAACCTTAGAGCTCCTTGCTGGCTGCATTGGATCCACTGTTTGGCAGATTTTTTTGATATCTAAGAACATGCCACAGGCTCTGAAGTCATTTTAACTTACTAAAAATTGTTTTGAGCAGTGTCAAAATTAGCATAGCCTTCTAACCCTGTAGGAGATAGTTCTATATGCAGAGGTGATTTTGGCCAGAAGTTTTAGGCATTCGTTGAATCCATCGTAAATGAAGTAAGCTAGTTCACCTATGGGTGGCTTTCTCTTCTGTGACATCTATGTGTATTTTTTTTACGTTAAAGACAAAGGGAAATTACAGTCTTGGGTTGCAGCAAAGTCGGCCTTTCCTTTCAGAATGCTTGCTCCATGGGCCCAGGTCTTCTCAACTGGATGATGTTTTTTCCAATCTGATTTCCTGAATTCTTCACTCAACTAACCTCAAATGCTGAGCATTCCAACTACCAGAAGAAAACAAGCTGCTGGAGATAACAGACCTTAAAAGTGTCTTCCAGATAGTGTTATCACCAGCATCCTGCAGATGTAGTTTCTGTACGCAGAGATTTATTTACGTGCTTTGCTGCATCTGAGTAAATCCTCCTTTTTTTGTTTCCTAAAGAATTGAGCTTTCTCCAGCTTACTCCTTTTCCCTCTCCCACAGAACCCAAAGCTATAGCATTCCTTCATAAATTAAAGCATTTCACTTCTAGAACTCAGAGCCTGCATGCAGAGGGGTCAGCTCTGAACAGCTATCTAGGCTTAGACTCAGGAAACACCAGCATTCAGACCTAGGTGAGCATCAAAGAGACGTGGGAGGAAGTTCCCTATGCCGGTGGTTTTCAAAGGCCAGGAATCGTGGCTTTATCCTGTCCCTAGGAAACTCAGAGGCAGAGCTTGAGATTAAACAACCCCCAGCCAACACACACCCCAAGCCCTGCCTCCCTCCCACCAAGGCTCTAAAGGAATGCTCTCGTCCAGAGAACCTTGCAATCACCCCCACCAAAGCATACTTGCCGACTTCATTGCTATAGGAAATGTCTGCAGAGCAGCCCAAGGATTTGTTCCTGGGAGACTCAGTCAACTCTAAATTCTAAGATAGGTTAGAACACAACACGGCATCGTGTAGTCCTGCACCTCCTTTGGAAGACCAACAATACAGCGACAGGATGTATTTAGCCCTCTGGCATCACAGACTTCTTTCAGCCAAAGCTAACAGTGCACAATTCCAGGTAAGTTGTACAATCAACAGACACAGCAGGGGCGAGGCCAGGTGCCCTTCCTCCCTGTAGAGAGGGTGTCCCAAGCACTGGCCGGGCAGTGACCTCACAGCAAAGACCTCCCTACAGATCATTCAGCTGTCAACAGTGGTGGGGAAGGGAGACGGCGCTCTTCTGCAGTTTGAAATGTCGCATGGAACCAGCTCGTCTGAAGCCACGGGCTTTGCATGAATGGGGGTGGGATGAAGGCAGATCATACATGAAGAATTCGCATGGGCATGGCTGGCGTATAAACGCGTCATAAAAGATGATGCTTGTGCCCGTGGTTATTGTCATCCTGGATGCATCAATTTTATGGGACAATGTTCCAGTGATAGGCAAGGAGTGCAGAGCGGACCCAGGCCGCCAGAACCGGCCTTCTGGGAGTCGGCAGCACGGTGAGCACGAGCACTGGAGTGGAAGGCATAGGCCTAGGCCTGGCAGATGAGGCCGGGCGCAGCTACGCGTAAGGAACTGCACAGTGCTACCTTCAAGCATCATTTACCTTCAGATAGACTTGGAGTGGCTGAGTAGTTTTGACTTCAAGGAAGTTAACAGGCAGAAATAGTTATGTATAAAACATCAAAGAAATGTGACTGAATGGGATGTGGACAACCTTGCTTGGTCTTTCAACAACGTGGAGGAGTGGGGAAGGTGGGGGTCAGAGTCAGGGATGGGAGGGGAGAGACAGATTAAAAGAAATATCCGACATGGCCCCAAAAGTCAGCACTAATACTTCACCTGTTCTTTGACTTTCCAAGTAGTTTCCATGGCCACCCCCGTCCACAGATCCCAGGAGCAGGAGCTCGGCCTTCTGTGGCCACCCCCATCTACACATCCCAGGAGCAAAAGCTCGGGCTTCTGTGGCCACCCCTGTCCACACATTCCGGGAGCAGGAGCTTGGGCTTCTGTGGCCACCCTGTGTCCACACATCCCAGGAGCAGGAGCTTGGGCTTCTGTGGCCAACCCCGTCTACACATCCCAGGAGCAAAAGCTTGGGCTTCTGTGGCCACCCCCGTCCACACATCCCAGGAGCAGGAGCTCGGGCTTCTGTGGCCACCCCCATCCACACATCCCAGGAGCAGGAGCTCGGCCTTCTGTGGCCACCCCGTGTCCACACATCCCAGGAGCAGGAGCTAGGGCTTCTGTGGCCAATCCCGTCTACACATCCCAGGAGCAGGAGCTCGGCCTTCTGTGGCCACCCCTGTCTACATATCTCAAAAGCTCAGGCATCCTCCGGTTGGAGAGAGGTCCCCTACACCTCCTTCCTCAGACAGGAGAGCACCAGCACTTTTGGGGGAAAAAGTGTTTATTTCGAGTCACAAGTGTGAGATTTCTCACTTTAAAGATTATAAAAGTGACAGGTTAATTTTATCTATATCTATCTATCTATATATATTTCCTACGGCAAATGAAGGGTTTCTATCAGGAAGGGAAAGGTTTTTTCCATAATTTAAAATTTTTATTTTATTGACACATATTATTTTATATATTTGTGGGGTACATGTATTTCTTGCATGCACAGAACCTGTAATGACCAAATTAGGGTACTGGGGTGTCCATCACCCTGGATATTTATAACTTCTATGCCTTCCAAACATTTCTAGTCCTCTCCCCCAGCTACTCTGAAATACATTAATACAATATGCTGTCACTAACACAACCAGCCTATTCCTCTGTCCACACTGGAACCTACTCCTCCTATCTAAGCTTATGTTCGTACCCATCCACCTCTCTGCAGCCCCTCCGTCCACACCCCTTCCCAGCCTCTGGTAGCCATCATACTACTGTCTACCTCCACAAGACCAACTAAGGAAGAGAAACACGATGCTAATTGATTCACTGATAAGTTAATGGTCTGTTTATTGGTATAGTAAGTCAAATTGTAATGCTCAGGCTGAAACAAGGGAAGCTAAGACCACACACTGACATTTCAAGCTCCGAAGGATGGCCAGTCTGGGTGCAGGGACAGGGCTGCTGACCATGGGGTGCAGGGAGATGGAGACCCTCAGGCACCTGAGCTGAGCTGGGGTGGGGCGGGGGCGGGGCACAGGCTCTGCAGGAGCACATTTGGGAACACTAGAAGCTGGATGTTGATGCTGTTCCAACACCCCTCAGCCTTTCAACAGAAAAACACACCACTTATCTGATACCTTTTGAATGTATTTTTGTTTGTTTTTTAGATGGTGTTTTGCTCTTATTGCCTAGGCTGGAGTGCAATGGCATAATCTCGGCTCACTGCAACCTCCGCCTCCAGGTTCTAGTGATTCTCCTGCCTTGGTCTCCCGAGTAGCCGAGATTACCAGTGTGCACCACCACGCCCAGCTAATTTTGTATTTTTAGTAGAGACAGAGTTTCACTATGTTGGTCAGGCTGGTCTGGAACTCCTGACCTCAGATGATCCACCTAACTTGGCCTCCCAAAGTGCTGGTGGGATTACAGGCATGAGCCACCATGCCTTGTTTTTTTTTAGATGGAGTTTCGCTATTGTTGCCTAGGCTGGAGTACAATGGCACAATCTTGGCTCACTGCAACCTCCACCACCCAGGTTCTAGTGATTCTCCTGCCTCAGCCTCCTAAGCAGCTGGGATTACAGGTGCCCATCACCACTCCTGGCTAATACTTTTTGGTGTTTGTAGTAGAGACAGTGTTTCACCACATTGGCCAGGCTGGCCTCGAACTCTGGACCTCAGGTGATCTGCCTGCCTCAGCCTCCCAGTGTGCTGGGATTACAGCGTGAGCCACCATGCCCAGCAGAATGTGTTGCTTTTAATCATGGAAAGAACTAGCTAATAAAATGACCAGAATTATTCCTAGCCTTTCTTCACAGTGTGGAAGAGACAAAGAGGGCTCTGATAATGTTTACAAACAACTGTCCAGAGCAGAGCCAAAGTAAAAAAAAAAAAAAAAAAAAAAAATTAAGATGAAAGACTGTTTTTTTCTTTTTTGAGACAGTCTCGCTCTGTCACCCAGGCTGGAGTGCAATGGTGCAGTCTTGGCTCACTGCAACCTCTGCCTTCTGGGATCAAGCCTCAGCCTTCCAAGGATTACAGACATGTGCCACCATGCCCAGCTCACTTTTGTGTTTTTAGTAGAGAAGGGTTTTCGTCACATTGGCCAGGCTGGCCTCTAACTCCTGACCTGAAGTGATCTGCCCGCCTCAGCCTCCCAAAGTGCTGGGATTACAGGCGTGAGCAACCTTACTTGGCAAGAATCTTAAGTGAGTCATATTTGAAGAGCTGTAAGAAGATGAACAGTGTTTCAAATCTGCAGAATAATCTTCAACAACAGGATATTAAATCCACAAATGAAACCAAATGCAAGGAGCCAACTGTTTTCTGCAGCCACAGTGGCAGCCCTGAGTTAGCCAACTGACCCTCTCCAGTCTGGTTTGGACCCACCAAAGCCACAGCAGTTTACCCTAGGCACAGGCTTTGGGTCAAAGCATCTGATACACTTGCTACATCATCTCCAAGAAGCTAAGGCCATTTGTAGGCTTCTAAGGAAAACCCTTAGCTTAAGAGAAAAAAAAGAAAGAACCAACAATTGGTTCACCAGGTAGAAGCGAATGGGTTAATTGGCAAATCCTCCCTGAGTCTCCCTGGAACGGAGCCCAAGGCTTGGCATGTCCCACACGTAGCTTGGCCCAGGTTTATAGGAGTGCAAGCAGCAGCCAGACAGCAGAACTCTGTCAATCAAGTCCAGTCTTTCAGCAGATAAGCCACTGTTTTCAGATGAACACATTCTTTACACATGAACTACTAAAGGAAAAAACAAAACCCTTTAAGTAATTAATAGTAACCTGTTTAATTGCTCTGGTCTGTTGGCAACCTAGAACTGGCAACAGTTCTAGGTGAACTTAGAAACTAGACTATAGGTGAAAGAATATGTTGGACAAATTACTGAGACATGCTTAAAAAATAAAACATGGCCAGGCATGGTGGCTCATGCCTGTAATCCCAGCACTTTGGGAGGCTGAGGTGGACTGATCACCTGAGGTCAGGAGTTTGAGACCAGCCTGACCAACATGGAGAAACCCCATCTCTAGTAAAAATATAATCCCAGCTACTTGGGAGGCTGAGGCAGGAGAACAGCTTGAACCCGGGAGGCGGAGGTTTCAATGAGCCAAGATTGTGCCGTTGCACTGCAGCCTGGGTGACAAAGCGAGACTTCATCTCAAAATTAATAAAACATAACATCCTCTCAATTTCAGCCCAAATAGGTCTATAACAGTGGTCCCCTAAAAGTGATTTTCCCCTCAGAGGACATTCGCCAATGTCGGAGACATAAGGACAATCTTTGACTGCCGTGACTATGGGAGGGGTGGAGGCAGGGGTGCCACTCAGGGTCCTATGGTGCAAAGGACCCCCACCAAGAATCACCTAGCCCCAGATGCCATAGCCCTGAGACTGAGAGAGAAGCCCAGCGTGTAGGCATGACCTGGGCAGCAGGCTGGGCCTCTTCAATGCAGAGCCATCTGTGAACAGATGTGTTCAGGTGAGGACACTGTTTCCCCACCTGGCCACACACCCACGGAGTCAAAGGCACGTGCATCTCATCCCTGACAAGCTGTCAAACTGGTGCTTTCTACCAGAGACGAGAGTAAACACAATTTCCACCGCACAGATGAGCACGTAGAAACAGAAGGCTGATTTATGCCTCCACAGTCACTGGAGGACTTCCTGCAGGCCCATGATTGCTCACCCAAAACCCAGGACTGAGAGGCATGACAGGACTCAGAAGGCTTGCGATTTTAACAAGCAGGTTTTATGGCTGAAAAGTATTCCGTTGCGTATAAACACCACATTTTACCTATTCATCCACTGATGGTCATGATTGATTCCACATCTCAGTATACAATGGAATATTATTCAGCCAATAAAAAAGAATGAAATCCTGGCATTGTTAGCAACATGATGGAACAGGTAGAAATTAGGTGAAACAAGCCAGGCACAGAAAGACAATACTGCATGTTTTTACTCACATGTTAAAGCTTAAATAAAAAATGGATCTCGGCCGGGTGTGGTGGCGCACACCTGTAATCCCAGCACTGTGGGAGGCTGAGGTGGGCAGATCACAAGATCAGGAGATTGAGACCATTCTGGCTAACACAGTGAAACCCTGTCTCTACTAAAAATACAAAAATTAGCTGGGTATGGTGGTGCACACCTGTAATCCCAGCTACTTGGGAGGCTGAGGCAGGAGAATCACTTGAACCCGGGAGGTGCAAATTGCAGTGAGCTGAGATCACACCATTGCATTCTAGCCTGGTGACAGAGCAAGACATTGTTCCCCCTCCCCCACAAAAAAAACTGATCTCATGGAGATAGAGAATAGAATGATGGTTACCAGAGGCTGGTCAAAGTAGTGGGGAACAGAGGCATAAAGAAGGATCGTTAATGGGTAAAAAATAGTTTAAATTCAGGGATGAGCGACACTATGGGGTGACAATTATTATGTATAATAATGTTTAATAATGTATAACATACATAATGTATAACTGCATATATGTGTAATGTATAATACATATATAATGCATGCTTTATATAATGTATATATAATAATGTATAATAATGTTTCAAAATAACTAAAAGAGTAAAATTGGAGTGTTCTTAACATAAAGAAATGATTGTTACTGAGGTGACAAATATGCGAATCTCCCTGATTTGATCACGGCACATCACATGCTTGTATGAAAATATGAGCTGCATGAACTCCCCACGAGCCAGTAGCCCCACTGCTGGATATATACCCTGAGAAAGGGAATCGGCACAAAGAGACCTCTGCACTCCCACATTCACTCCTGATCACGGCAGCCCAGTGTGGAATCAGCCTCAGTGCCCGTCAGGATGAATGGACAGAGAAAATGTGGTGCGCGCACACAACAGAACACCCTTTACCCATAAAGGAGAAAATCCCCTTAATCTGCGGCAATGGGGACAAAAGTGCCATAATGTGAAGTGAAGTAAGCCAGTCATATGGGTGCAGTGGCTCACGCTTGTAATCCCAGCACTTTGGGAGGCCCAGGCAGGTGAGATCACCGGAGGTGAGGAGTTCAAGACCAGCCTGACCAACATGATGAAATCTTGTCTCTATTAAAAATACAAAAATTATCCAGGCATGGTGGTGGGTACCTGTAATCCCAGCTACTCAGGAGGCTGAGGCAGGAGAATCACTTGAACCCAGGAGGCAGAGGTTACAGTGAGCCAAGATTGTACCACTGCACTACAGCCTGGGCGACAGAGCAAAACTGTTTCCAAAAATAAATAAATAAATAAAAAATAAAAGATAAAAGAAATAAGCCAGGCATAAAAAGAGAAACATTGCCTGATCTCACTCATACGGCGTTGATCTCATAGAGAGGAGAACTGCAGTTATCAGTGGAATGGGAGGAGTGGGGAAGGGAAAGAATACGAGGGAAGAAAACAATATAAATGTATATGTTACTGAATTCCATGCTCACAAATGGTAAAGATGGTAAATGATATATGCGTATTTCACTTCAATAAAAAATAAACAAAAATCACATGTACCCGATAAACAGGTACAACTCTTCTGTATCCATAATTAAAAATAAAAAATGTTTTAAAAAGCAGTGTGTACATCACTGCACCTGCACCCTGGGCCCTGGGGGACCTGCCCTGCCTCAAACCCACCCCTGGAGAAAGAGTTGAGAGCCATCATCCCAACTGGGTCAGCCAGGCAACGTGCTCCAGGTCAGTCGGGGATTTGCTGCTCAGTTAGGAAAACACTCACAGATTTTAGGGTGTTTTCTGTCTTAGAATTAAAGATACAGGATTTTTACATTTGTAATGGCAAAATGATGAGACCCTAAATGGATTCAACATTTATTACTACAACTAGGTGAAGAACCTACCACTCATACAAAGTCCTCGCGGTCTGTGGCTCCATGAGAATTTGTGTTCCCAAGGCGCCCAGAGGTAGGCTGCTGCCTGGGCTACCCCAGAGGAAGTGAACAGCAGGACCCGTTCACTAGTATTTCCCGCCTTCTGGGGCCGGTGGGCGTCAGAGAGGCAATCTGGGTTCAGATGTGCTGACCCCAGGCCACTCCTATCTCCCTCAGCAAGATCATTCCAAAACCCTGATCATTCTTTGTGCCAAAATTCATCAATACTCCATTCAGCTCTGCTCCTGACACCGTTGAAGGTGCCACTTACTATAAAACAGTTCTCGTAAAAATTAGAATTGTCCCAAACACCATTTGCATACAAGGATTCATTTTGGCCACATCTCAGCAAAGCAATTGCAGAAATGCCTTGAATTTCCCTAAAGTAAATGAGGTCTCAGTCAGGACCCTCATTCCTCACCCAGGGCAGGGGCAGGAAGAGGCGCCGTCCCCGAAGACCTCATCCAGACGGCACCTGCGACCATGGAGTCACATGGATGGGCCTGAGAGCTCCAGCCTTTCCAGATGAGACAGCAAGAACATATGGAGTTTATCTTGAAAGAAACCCCAGGCACTCAGGGATGGAGTGTGCTGTGGACAGGGGTGGAGGACTGAGCTGTGGATGGTGGTGGAGGACTGCTGTGGATGGAGGAGGACTGTGCTGTGGATGGAGGAGGAGGACTGTGCTGTGGATGGAGGAGGAGGACTGAGCTGTGGATGGAGGAGGAGGACTGTGCTGTGGATGGGGGTGGAGGACTGTGCTGTGGA
>PVKV010018433.1:0-31881 GCA_004027835.1 Alouatta palliata
AAAAGAAACAGTCATTAGAGTGAATCGGCAACCAACAGAATGGGAAAACATTTTTGCAGTCTACCCATCTGACAAAGGGCTAATATCCAGAATCTACAAAGAACTGAAACAGATTTACAAGAAAAAAACAAACAAGCCCATTCAAAAGTGGGCGAAGGATATGAACAGACACTTTACAAAAGAAGACATACGTGAAGCCGACAAACATATGAAAAAATGCTCATCATCACTGGTCATTAGAGAAATGCAAATCAAAACTACATTGAGACACCACCTCACGCCAGTTAGAATGGCGATCATTAAAAAATCTGGGGACAACAGATGCTGGAGGGGATGTGGAGAAATAGGAACACTCTTACACTGTTGGTGGGAGTGTAAATTAGTTCAACCATTGTGGGAATATTTAATTAATTTTAAGTTGATTTTGGTGTATGGTATAAGATAAAGATCAAATTTTAGTTTTTTGCACATGGATATCCAGTTTCTCTAACACATTTTTTGAAAAAACTATTCTTTTCCCCATTGCGTATTCTTGGCTCTTTTGCCAAAGATTGGTTGACTGACTGTATACGTGTGGGTTTATTTCTGGACTTTCCGTTCTGTTCCATTTTTCTATGTGTGTATTTTTAGGCCAGTATTTGTTTTGATTACTATAGCTCTGTAATAATATAATTTGCAGTCAGGAAATATATGTCTTTAGCTTTATTTTTGGTTGATGAACATTCATATGGAAGATAAATGGCACCATACTGCATCATGGGTGGCTCAGGTAACCTATAACAAAGAATTCTCTATTTTTCTTTCTATTCTTTACTACATTGCTTTCATTCATTTCACTTATTCAGAGCTGTAACCACTCAATAAAATGTCGCTATTACTACTGTGAACAAATTATTATCCATTAGATGAAATTAAAAATATATTTTTAACCTTCATTTATTCCTTCCCTAAAGCTATTCCTGTTTTATGTACCCCTGCATTTCTAACCTATATATTTTTTTCTCTTAAAAATGTATTTTAATATATTTTGCATGGTAGGTGATACATACTTTCAGTTTTCGTTTGTTTGAGAAAGTCGTTATTTCTCCTTCACTTTTGAAGGATAATTTTGCTGAATATGTAAGTCTACATTGGTGGTCATTCATATTCTTTTTGCTTTCATGTCTTTTGAGGAAAAGTCCAATATAATTCTTATGCTTAGTCCTTATAGATAAGGTATTTTCTCCTCTCCTGTGGGTTCCTTCAAGATTATATTTTTGTCTTTGATTTTCTGTAATTTGAATGGAATATACATACCTACACATAAATTGGCAGGTATCTTTTCTGCTTGGAACTCTGATCTTTTTTAAATCTGTGATTTGGTTTGTGTTATTAATTTGGAAAATTCTCAGCCATTATTGGTTTAAATATTACTTCAATTTCTCTCTTTTTTCTTTTTCTAGTTTTTCCATTATGCATTTGTAACTTTTTTTGTAATTGTCCCACAATTCTTAGATATTCTATTTCAAATTTTAATCCAATTTTCTTTTTGAATTTTAGTCTTGGAAGTTTTTACAGACTACTATTCAAGCTTACCAGTTATTTTTTTAGCTGAGTTCAGTCTACTTAAAAGCCCTTCAAATATATTCTTCATTTTTGTTTACATCTCACTGCTTATATTCCTCATCATTTGCACATTTTTCTATTAACAATAGTTATTTTAAATTTCTGGTTTAGTAATTTCAAAATCTCTGCCATATTTGAGTCTGTTTATGATGCAGGTTTTGTTTCTTTAGATTGTATTTTTGCCTTTTAGCATCCCTGTTAATTTTTTTCTTGAAAGCTAAACATGATATTTGTGAAAACGACACAGAGATAAATTGTCCTTAGTGTGAGGTTTTTTTGTTGATCTGGGTAAGAGTTAAACTTCTTGCTCTAACTTTGGAGTCAGAGGCCAAAATTTCCTCTAGAGTCTCTGCATTTGTCCTCTCTGCTGTCTTGGGTTTCCTGAAGAATTGTTCTTAAACAGAGTTTGAGGCTGGCAGTCCTTTCAATTGTAATCCCCTGTCATCTTGCAGAAGCCTGATTGATTTGGTGGTAAAGTGTGGAAAAGGGGGAAGCATTTCATAATCCCATGATTAAGTCTCAGTCTTTCAGTGAGCCTCCATCCCAGGGACATGATCTTCATAAGTGCTTCTCAGCTATCTTCAGCCCTTTTAGGTGAGACAGGAAGACTAGACAGGGCTGAAGCTGGGTATTTCCCTTCCCCCAAGTCAGTTATGCACCATTATGTGCCAAATAGGTTAGACTCTGGTAAAATACTTTCCCTTGAAGGCAAGACTTTGTTAAGAACAGAGTGCTCTGGAAATACTTCAAAATCATTAGTTTTCTCCTCCCCTTGACAAGAGCATGAGGGGATGATTCTCTTCATCCTGAGAACTTGGTGGAACTCCTGGAGGTAAAACTCATGAAAGTGTAAAAAAAAACTCCTCTTTCAGGAGTTTTTAATCTCTCAAGTTGGTCCATGTTGTATCCAGCATGTCTTCAATGTCCTTTAAGTTTTCCTACCAGTTGCTGGCTCAAGCAGTAGCTTCTGATCTCAGTAAACTGGGATTCTCTGTTCTAGTGTGTCTCTCCAGGTGTGGGGGCAGTAGTTTGCCCTGTCACCTCTGTTCTGTGATGATTCTAAGAAATTTAACAGTTTTAGTGTTTTTCTAGTTGTGAAGATGGGTGCAATGACATCTAAGTTTTTAATATGTCAGACCAGAAACTGGAAATAAAAATAGAAGTGTTTAGTTGAAAAGAATTATTATTGAAAAAAGATAATTCAAAACAAATTTGAAATGCTTTCAGAAAAAAAGGAAAAATTATGAGAACCACATTTATGTGTGTGTGTATATATATATATATATACACACACATATATTTTCATGGGGTTCAGAAAGCAATGCCTCGAAGATTGTCACGTCAGCATGCTGAGAGGTCTTAGAAGCTATCTCAAAATCAAAGTCCCTCTAACATAGTCTTGTTACTCTCCTCCAAGCAGAGGCAGGGACTCTCTGGAAATTTCTGATTCGGCTTCTTTCAAAAATAAATGTACTTGTCTGAAGATTTTCTCCCTGGGGAATCTCATCAAATATGCAGAAAAGGTTCACACTCTGAGAAAAGATGCGACTGGGAGTCATTATCATGCCCAGACAAACTTTTCATCTAATCTGAGGGCAGCTCCAACAGATAACCTAAAAAATTTTATCTGCATAATAAGACAATTTTTTTCCCTATGAACCATTGTCTGAGCATTGGGTCTATTCATGTCTCCTGAAAATAATTTACTTCTACACCAACCACTTCCTATTCCCTATGATGAGGACATTTAAGCCTCAACTATCTGGCGCCTCTTTGAGTTCATATTTTGTATGACTTACATGTACACATGTACATGTAACATTAGTAAATGCACTATGCTTTTCTCTTGTTGATCTGTTTATTATTACAGGAGTGTCGACTGTGAACTTCTTCCATGGGGAGGAAAAGGATCACCCTCTTCCCATGCCTAAATTACTATCTGAATGCCTTGAAGCCCTAGATGAATATGTTATTATCACTAATTTATGGTGTTGTGAGTTTTCCTCCAAATAATAAAAGGGAAGAGTATATACATGTTTTCATCTTCCATGGCTCATTATCTCATCCATATACCATGTTGAAAATATGCTAATTTAAGTTTAGAAGTATATTTACTGGAAAAGAGATTAAATTGACATTTACCATAAATTTCTATAAAAGTAGAACAACAGCAATGAAAATAAATCTTGACAACTTAGGAACTGATAGTAGCTACCCAAACTATATATGCAAGAATTTTCAAATATTTGTTGCTGGCAACAAAGCCCATTCTTCAAAACAATGTAACACAGTAATACACATGAAAGACAGAAAAAGCGGACTGGCTATGCTTAGAGCAGAGGAGGAGGCTCACAGCTAACCACCCTTCATCACTTCTTCTTTCTGTGTTACATTTTCTCTTTCTGTCTTATATTCATTTGGAAACACCTGCACATCTCCACATTTGTAGCAGCATATTTTTAGAAAGAAATTATTGAGTAACAGTCCAAATGTTATTGGATAGGCCTTTCATTTCCATCAACCTTGGAGATTCAAAGATCACATATTAATAGCTTTAAAACCCAGATTACTAACTATATTATCTGAGAATTTGAATATTATAGGATTTAGAGAATTATGTATCTGCCACTTGCAACTGGAATATTCACACATACATCTCCTCTTGGGGACATAAGATTAGATTCAGTTTTGATCAGTTATGTTTTCTTAAAGCTGTGTATCTACTGCTTTCTTGACTGCAATTTTGGGGGATGACTCTATTTAGATGGTAAATCCTGTTGTAAGGCTAACCTTTTAATGCCTGTACCGATAAGTGTGTCTGAATGTGACTGCATTAAGAAAATTAAACTTCTTAGTATAATTTTTTTATCTAGTTATCTATTTTCTCTAACTCTCAAAATACATGTAAAAGTTAATGGACATTATCTCTGTCATGTAATTATGAGTACATTTGCCTATATTATAAATACATGCAGTGGATATATTTTCTATTTTTTTATATAAGACATTAACAAACAGTAAATATTGTGACTAATTTAAAATATTAATATGCATGACATGAGACAGTTGGCCAACTGTTAGGAAAATCTAGTAACAAACAGATACAGCTTTTAACTACAAACTTAAACAACCAAATAATAATCTCACATAAAAATAATAAGCTAAGCCAATTAGAGAAAAATCGTGATGATTTAAACAAATTTTATGTAAGCCTCATGTGAAAGACAATATGTCACATGGCATCTTATAGAAAATTAATTTGACAATTACAAAAAACTTCCTTCAAAACGATGAAGAAAGAGACTCCAACAGTATTTTTATACCACTGTTGATAGATAGTATGAAGCAACTATGTATACAAAATTGAAAAAACTCACTCACTCATGATGTGGAAAATTAGTAACTGTTTTCTCAATCTATGTATACTCGTCTTTTGAAGATGTCTCATTAAAGAATACGGAAATGAAAGCCACATATGATGTGTTCAAGCACTGTAAGAATAAATTAAGATAATTACTTATACTGATTTTGGTAATATTCCAATAAATGTTTGACAGCCGAAACAGAAATTGCTCATTATCGGTGATACCTATTCAAACTGATATTCCTCAAAATTATGCAGCATATAATGATAAAATTGTATTATAAATATTATATAACATGATACCTAGAACAAAAAGAAAATCCTTATCATCTAAAAAAATCTAAACTTATTAAAATGAAAAAAACAGATTTTATTGTTGATAAAGCAATATAATCTATCTATCCATCTGTTTTCTAGCAAACATTGTATCAGAACCTATGTATATATATTAATATCTGCTGATAGTGCCTGAAACATGGCATCACTCAACAAATATCAGTCACCTACTCCTCTACTGTGTTCTGATTCTACATTCTTATATCTAAGCCATTTTCCTCTTCAAGAACTCAGATAAAATCTTTCATCTTCTACTTGGATTTGGCCAACATTCCTGAATCATAGCAATCTGGCCTCACTTGTCAATGTGCACTCCTTTTTTGTTATATATGTCATGTATCATCTATCTGTTTGATTTATGAATAATCACACCCTCAACCTTCTTTTAACTATCACAAAGAAAAAAATAGATGTTTTAAATGCGTATGCCTTAGAGTAGTATGGAATGCAAAATTACTTAGTAAATATTTATTCATGAAGGCTAAATATCAGAAAATGTCATTCATTTATATTTAAGAATTTATACGGAACTTGGACCAAGATTTTTATGGTCCCCTAAGCAAGCCTGTGTTTCTCTAGATCTACTTTCTCATGTGCTCCACTGTTTTTTCAAGCAATTTCAATCATTTCTACTTCTGAGCTCCTACTATAAGCCAAGCTTTTTTTATACATCATCTCTTAGTTATCACAGTATATTATGAGCTATAAATTACTAATCCTAGATTGCAGATTAGTAAAACAAAACTCATAGAATTTAACAAAACTCTAGAGGCTCACAGTGGCAAAACCTAAATTAGACCTCAGTCTGTCTGACTTCAAAGTAGGGTTTCTTCCAACCTACTACAATATTTACTTGTACTTAGGCAATCAAAGTCCGGTTTTATTTCAGGTCTCTCTTCAGTGTGATTTGTACAGACTTTTCATAATTTTTACCATGGTAAAATTTTTTACCATAATTTTTACTCTGGATCAAAAATACATAAATACATCACTTCCTCCCCTGACACACATACATATACATACACTCACATACACAAAAACTCCAAGAATTAAATATTTATTTCAAAAACAATGCAGTAAAAAGAAGGAAAATATATACCTAAAGATTTCCCAAACTTACATGAAACTAGTAATCATAATTATGCAAATTATTGGTGTAACAGTCTTAGATTCTCATTCTCATTTTAACTAGCACTTCCTTTTCCTTCCTGAGAATCAGCAAAAAGCCAATTACTAAGCCTCATGCTCTTCAAGGCTACTCAAATAGCCAGAGAAACTTGCAGTCCAAACAGAAATTATTGTCCATACTTGTTCAAAATCTTAATGTCTAAAACGCTTTCAGGGGTGTGTGTGTGTTTGTTTGTGTGAGTGTTTGTTTGCTGAACCCCCAACAATCACTGATCTTTTTACTGTCTCCATAGTTTCGCCTTTTCTAGAGTGTCATATAATTGAAATATACAGTATGCAGCATTTTTAGATTGGCTTCTTTCACTTAACAAAATATACTGAAGGTGTCTTCATCTCTTTTCATGTCTTGATAATTTATTTCTTTTTATCATTGCATAATATTTAACAGTAGGAATGTACCACAGTTTGTTTATCCAGTCATCTGGTGAAAAACATCTTAATTACCTCCAATTTCTGTCAATTATGTAGAAAATTGCTATAAACATTCATGTGCAGGTTTTTGTGTGGATGTAATTTTTGAAATCATTTGGGTAAATATATAGAAGTGGAATTGCTGAATTATACATTAAGGCTAAATTTAGCTTTCTAAGAAACTTCCAAATTGTATTCCAAAGTGGATATACATTTTGCATTCCTACCAGCAGTGAATAAGATTCTATTGCTGGCCAGGCATGGTGGCTCATGCCTGTAATCCCAACATTTTGGGAGGCTGACACAGGCAGATTACCTGAGGTTTGGAATTTGAGACCAGCCTGATCAACATGGAGAAACCTCATCTCTACTAAAAATACAAAATTAGCATGCCTGTAATGCCAACCACTTGGGAGGCTGAGGTAGGAGAACCACTTGAACACAAAAGGCAGGGGTTGTGGTGAGCTAAAATCATGTAACTGAACTCCAGCCTGGACAACAAGGGTGAAACTCCATCTCAAGACTATGTCTCAAAAAAACAAAAACAAAAACAAAAACAAAAACAAAACAAAACAAGATCCTATCACTCCATATCCACAGCAGCATTGGATTTTAGCCATTTTAATAGATGTGTAGAGATAAGACTGATAAGACTAAATTTTAATCAGTTTTTTTTTTTGTTGTTTAAAGTGTGTGTTTTTTTTTTTTTATTGTACTTTAGGTTCTAGGGTACATGTGCAAATCATGCAGGATTGTTGCATAGGTACATAGATGGCAAGGTGGTTTGCTGAATTGCAACAACAGTTCAAAGTGTTTTTTAATGTTATCTCCACTGTTTCGGGTATAAAATTCTTTGTCTCTGCAAAGATTTCATGGCCTTAAGTTTCTATAATTTCTAGTGCTGTTAACTCCTCCTTGCAAACCCAGACAGTCCTTTTTTAATTATTATTATTGTTTTTTTAATTGTACTTTAAGTTCTGGGGTACATGTGCAGATCATGCAGGATTGTTGCATAGGTACACACATGGCAATGTGGTTTACTGTCTCCATCCCCCTGTGACCTACATCTAGCATGTCTCCCCATGTTATCCCTCCCGGACCTCCCCATCACCCCCCCACTGTCCCTCCCTGGGCTCCCCCAACAACAGACCTCAGTGTGTGATGCTTCCCTCCCTGTGTCCACATGTTCTCATTGTTCAACACCTGCCTATGAGTGACACCATGCAGTGTTTAATTTTCTGTTCTTGTGTCAGTTTGCTTAGAATGATGGTTTCCAGCTTCATCCATGTCCCTATGAAGGACACAAACTCATCATTTTTTATGGCTACAAAGTATTCCATGGTGTATATGTGCCACATTTTCTTTCTCCAGTCTATTGTTGATGGACTTTTGGGTTAGTTCCAGGTCTTTGCTATTGTAAACACTGCCACAATGAACGTAAGTGTGCATGTGTCTTTATAATAGAATGATTTATAATCCTTTGGGTATATACCCAGTAATGGGATTGCTGGGTCAAATGGAATTTCTATTTCTAGGTCCTTGAGGAATCGCCACACTGTCTTACACATTGGTTGAACTAGTTTACACTCCCACCAACAGTGTAAGAGTGTTCCTATTTCTCCACATCCTCTCCAGCAACTGTTGTCTCCAGATTTTTTAATGATTGCCATTCTAATTGGCGTGAGATGGTATCTCAATGTGGTTTTGATTTGCATTTCTCTAATAATCAGTGATGATGAGCATTTTTTCATATGTTTGTTGGCCTCATATATGTCTTCTTTTGAAAAGTGTCTGTTCATATCCTTTGCCCACTTTTGGATGGGTTTGTTCATTTATTTCTTGTAAATCTGTTTTAGTTCTTTGCAGATTCTGGATATTAGCCCTTTGTCAGATGGGTAGACTGCAAAAATTTTCCCATTCTGTTGGTTGCCAGTCCATGCTAATGATTGTTTCTTTTGCTGTACAGAAGCTCTGGAATTTAATTACATCCCATTTGTCTATTTTGGCTTTTGTTGCCAATGCTTTTGTTGTTGTAGTCATTAAGTCCTTGCCTACGCCTATGTCCTGAATGGTTTTGACTAGATTTTCTTCTAGGGTTTTTATGGTGTTAGGTCTTATGTTTAAGTCTTTAATACATCTGGAGTTAATTTTAGTGTAAGGTGTCAGGAAGGGGTCCAGTTTCTGCTTTCTGCACATTGCTAGCCAGTTTTCCCAGCTCGATTTATTAAACAGGGAATCCTTTCCCCATTGCTTGTTCTTGTCAGGTTTCTCAGAAATCAGATGGTTGTAGATGTGTGACATTGCCTCCAAGGCCTCTGTTCTGTTCCATTGTTGTATATGTGATTTCTGCACATTGATTTTGTATCCTGAGACTTTGCTAAAGTTCCTTATCAGTTTCAGGAGATTTTGGGCTGAGATGATCGGGTCTTCTAAATATACAATCATGTCACTGCAAATAGAGACAATTTGACTTCCTCTTTTCCTAATTGAATACCCTTTATTTATTTTTTTCTTGCCTAATTGCACTGGCTAGAACTTCCAATACTGTATATAAAAGGAGTGGTGACAGAGGGCATCCTTGTCTTGTGCCAGATTTCAAAGGAAATGCTTCTAGTTTTTATCCATTCAGTATGATATTGTCTGTAGGTTTGTCATAAATAGCTTTTATTATTTTGAGATATATTCCTTCGATACCTAGTTTATTGAGAGTTTTTAGCATAAAGCACTGTTGAATTTTGTTGAAGGCTTTCTCTACATCTATTGAGATAATCATGTAGTTTTTGCTTTGGTTCTGTTTATGTGGTGGATTACATTTATAGACTTGCGTATGTTGAACCAGCCTTGCATCCCTGGAATGAAGCCTACTTGATGGTGATGGGTAAGCTTTTTGATGTGCTGTTGTAATCCATTTGCCAGTATTTTTAGCAAGTCCTTTTTAATCTCATTGCTCCCTACAATAACTGATCAAATGCAATCAATGATCAACATACACATTAGTATTCTGTCTTCCAACCCCATTCCCTAAAGCTAAGAGTTCATTGTGTACATAATCTGCCTCTCATGTTACTTTAGAAGACAAGTTTGCCAAATATTTTAACATAACATAACATAACATAACATAACATAACATAACATAACATAACATAACATAACATTGATTGTTACTGTGTTAGTCAAGGTTCTCTAGAGGGACAAAGCTAATAGGATGTACATATGTAACCTATTTATTAAATATTTTGAGTTAATACTTAATAAACTCATATACATATCCATATATATATATATATACAGACACACATAAGTTTATTAAGTATTAATTCACATGATAGGATATCTGCAAACTGAGAGCAAGGAGAGCCAATTCAAGTCCCAAACTGAAGAATGTAGAATCTGATATTTGAGGGTAGGAAGCATTCAGCACAGGAAAATGATGTAGGCTGTGAGGCTAGACTGGTCTAGTCTTTTCAAGTTTTTCTGTCTGCTTTATATTTTGGCCACACTGGCAGCTGATTAGATGGTGTCTACCTAGATTAAGGGTGGATCTGCCTATCCCAGCCTGCTGATTCAAAGGTTAATCTTCTGTGGTAACATCCTCACAAACAACCCAGGATCAATACTTTGCATCCTTCAATCCAATCAAGTTGACTCTCTGTACTAACCATCACAAGTCCACCCCTTGTCAGCTTGAACCCATTTACACCTCCTGACATCATAATCTTCAAATAAAGATAATAATAAGGTCATAATTACATCTAACAATAAAACTATCCTTCCTACAATCAGAAATGCCCTAATCTCCAGCTGAAATACTATTACAAAAAGTTAACAATACTTAAAGGCTGATATGTAGTCAACAAATGTTATGTCACATGATAAAGGAAAAAGGAAATAAAATGAGGATATTTTCTCAGTAAAAGATTATATGTACCTAAACAGTATTTAACAAAAGTAGGAGGAAATACTCATAACAATTACAGTCCTTGTTTCTGCAACTGGTTATGTGGTCACAGCTGGTATTGACCAGTTCTTCTGTGATTCGGCTCAAACAGGTCCCGAAGGCACAAGGAAGTTACATGAGGAAGTGGCTCACATGCTCCACTCCTGCCACTCTGTCTTTTCTCTCCAAGGCTGCACCAATGGCCTCATGGGGAGTTCCTTATGATCAGTTGACAGAGGAAGAGAAGACTAGGCCTAGTTCACAGATGGTCTGCACTATATGCAGGCACTGCCCAAAAGTGGACTGCTGCAGCACTACAGCCCCTTTGTAGGACATCCCTAAAGGACAGTGGTGAAGGGTAATCTTTCCAGTGGGCAAAACTTCTTCTTCTACTACCCATTCTGTATTCCCTTTGCCTTCCAAGCACTTCAGCAGGTCGTGTTATTTTTCCTTGTGGAACAACTGAAACCTTCATTCCTGAAGTGTCTGGGCCATTTGTAGTCCTGCCTGGATTGGGCTGTTATGTTTTCCCATTGACTGCAATCACAGGGCATGGTGATACTAAGAGAAGCCCTAATGTAGGGCTTCTCCTGTACATCATGCATACTCTTCCTTATCTCCTTTACGGAGTAGTAGACTGATTTCGTCTTGATAGTCCAAGTCAATCACCACAGCCAAAGCTGTAGCTCCCTTCTTAGCCTGTTGACATAAAGGTAGGAAGAGCACAAAGTGTCCTGGTGGTAATCTTAAATTCCAATTTAATGGAATTGTTGTTGTGTTTCCTATTGGCAGCATTCCTCCCTCTGCAACTAAGACCTCTAGGCCAGTAGAACGTAATGTCATGAGAACAGGAAGCAAAAATTTTGCTAGCAGATCACTAGAGGTGATGGTGAGTGCTGGCACTTCTACTTCCACTCCTTGATTCCTGGATCCCTGAGGCCTGGCCATGGGAAAAAGAGTACCATATGTTGGACACTGATTCAGAGCATACATCACCTTCTGGAGAACTTTGCCCCAGCCCTGCATAGTTTTGTCACCTAGTTGGCATTATAATTGTGACTTCAAAAGACCATTCCACTGTTCCATTAACCCAGCTGCTTCAGGATGATGGGGAAGATGGTAAGAAAAGTGAATTCCATGAGCCTGATCCCACTGTTGCACTTCTTTAGCTGTAAAGTGAGTGCCTTGGTCAAAGGCAATGCTGTGTGGAATATCATGTCAGTGGATAAGTTATTCCATGAGTCCATAGATGGTAATATTGATAGGAAAATCCATAACTGGAGTAAGTATCTATTCCAGTGAGGACAAACCTCTGCCTTTTCCATGATGGAAGAGGTCCAATATAATCAACCTGACACCAGGTAGCTGGCTGATCACCTAGAGAAATGATGCTATATCGAGGACTCAGTGTTGGCCTCTGCTGCTGGCAAATTCGGCACTCAGCAGTGGCCACAGCCAGGTCAGTCTTGGTGAAGGAAGGTCCATGTGGCTGAGCCCATGCGTATCCTCTATCCTTGAAACCATGGCCACTTTGTTCATGGGCCCACTGGACTATGACAGAAGTAGCTGGAAAGAGGCTGAGTGGTGTCCAGAGAATGAGTTATCCTACCCACTTGATTATTAAAATCTTCCTCTGCTGAGGTCACCCATTGGTGAGCACTCATATAGGATACAAATACCTTCACCGTTTTTGACTACTCAGAGAGGTCCATCCACATACCTCTTCCCCAAATTACTTTGTCACTAATTTTCCAATCATGATTCTTTCAAATCCCTGACTATTCAGCCAAAACATTGACTATAGCCCATGAATCTCTATATAGTCACACATATGGCCCTTTCTCCTTCCACGAAAAGTACACAGCCAGGTGTACTGCTCAAACTTTTGCCCACTGGGAAGATTTCCCTTCACCACTGTCCTTTAGGGATGTCCTACAAAGGGGCTGTAGTGCTGCAGTTGTCCACTTTTGGGCGGTCCCTGCATATTGTGCAGAACCATCTGTGAACCAGGCCTAGTCTTCTCTTCCTCTGTCAACTGATCATAGGAACTCTCTATGAGGCCATTGGTGCAGACTGGGAGAGAGAAGACAGAGTAACAGGAGTGGAGCATGTGAGTCACTTCCTCATGTAACTTACTTGTGCCTTCAGTACCTGCTGTAGCCCAATCACGTATATACCACTTCGATTTGATGATGGAATGCTGCTGTGCATAACCCACTTTATGGCTAGATGGGTCAAAAAGCACCAAATTCATGATAGGAAATTTAGGTCCCATGGTGACTTGATGACCCATAATCAAACGTTCAGTTTCCACCAAAATTCAGTAATAGGCCAAGAGCTGTCTCTCAAAAGGAAAGTAGTTATCTGCAGAAGATGGTATGGCCTTGCTCCAAAATCCTAGAGGTCTCCTGTGTGATTCACCTATGGGGCCTGCCAACGGCTCCAAACAGCATCCCTATCTGCCACTGACACCTCAGTCACCACTGGATCTTCTGAGTCATATGGACCAAGTGGCAGAACAGCTTGCTAAGCAGCGTGGACCTGTTGCAGAACCTTTTCCTGTTCTGGACCCCACTCAAAACTTGCAATCTTTGGGGTCACTTGATAAATAGGTAAGAGTAACACTCCCAAATTTGTGGCCTCCTAAATCTAAATAGGCCCACTAGCCATTATGCCTCTTTCTTGGTTGTAGGAAGGGCGAAATGCAACAATTTATCCTTCACCTTAGAAGAAATATCTTGACAGCCCCCACACCACTGATCCCCTAGAAATTTTACTGAGGTAGAATGTCCCTGTATTTCAGTAAAATTTATTTCCCATCCTCTGGCACACAATCATCTCACCAGTAAGTCCAGTGTGCTTGCATTTCTTTATCACTGGATCCAATCAGTATCATGTCATTAATGTAATGAGCCAGTGGAATATCTTGCAGAAGCAAAAGGCAATCAAGGTCTCTGGGAATAAGATTGTGACACAAAGCTGGAGAATTGATATACTCATGAGGTCAGAGAGTAAAGATATATTGCTGGCCTTGCAGATGAATGCAGATTGCTCTGGTGGGCCTTCTGGACAGAAATGGAGAAAAAGGCATTTGCCAAGTCAATGGCTGCATACCAGATACCAGGAGATGTGTTAATTTGCTTAAGCAATAAAGCCACATCTGGTACAGCAGCTGCAATTGAAGTCATCACTTAGTTAAGATTACAATAATCCACTGTCATTCTCCAAGATTCATCCTTCTTCTGCACAGGCCAAATGGGAGAGTTGAAAAAGGGGTGTAGTGGGAATCACCACTTCTGTACCTTTCAAATTCTTGATGGTGGCACTAATCTCTGCAATCCCTCCAGGGTTGCAATATCATTTTTTATTTACATTTTTTAGGTAGTGGCAGCTCTAATGGCTTCTAATTGGCCTTTTCCAACATTATAGCCCTCACCCTACCAGTCAGGGAGCCAGTATGGTGGTTCTGCCAGTTGCTAAGTACATCTATGCCAATTATGCATTCTGGTACTGGAGAAATGACCACAGGATGAGTCCAGGGCCCCTCTGTAATTCAGACCTAAGCTAAAACTCCATTAATTACCTGATCTTCTGTATTAGTCTGTTTTCACATTGCTGAGAAAGACATACTCAAAACTGGGTAATTTATGCAGGAAAAAATGTTTTAATGGGCTTATAGTTCTACATGGCTGGGAAAGCCTCACAATCATCACAGAAGGCAAGGTGGAGCAAATCACATCTTGCATGGATGGCAGCAGGCAAATAGAGAGCTTAAAGAGGGAAACTACTGCTTAGAGAACCATCAGATCTCATAAGACTTACTCACTATCACAAGAACAGCATGGGAAAGATCTGCCCCCATGATTCAACAATCTCCCACCAGGTCCCTCCCACAACACATGGCAATTCAAGATGAAATTTGGGTGGGGACACAGCCAAAACATATCATTCCATCCCTGGCCACTTCCAAATCTCAGGTCCTCACCTTTCATAATGAATCATGCCTTCACAACAGTCTAACAAAGTACTAACTCATTTCAGCATTAACTGAAAAGTCCACAGTCCCAAGTCTCATTCAAGACAAGGCAAGTCCCTTCTGCCTATGCACCTATAAAATCAAAAGCAAGTTAATTACTTCCTAGATACAATGAGGGTATAGGCATTGGGTAAATACAACCATTTCAAATGGGAGAAAGTGGCCAAAACAAAGAAGCTACAGGTCCCACGCACTCTGAATCCAGTGGGGTAGTCAAATCTTAGAGCTCTAAAATTATCTCCTTTCACTCTATGTCTCATATTCAGGTCATACTAATGCAAGAGATGGGTTTCCATGGTCTTGGGTAGCTCCACCTCTGTGGCTTTGCAGGGTACAGGCTTCCTCCCCGCTGGTTTCACAGGCTGGTGTTGAGTATCTGCAACTTTTCCAGTTGTGCTGTGCAAACGGTCAGTAGATTTACCATTCTGGGGTCTGGAAGACAGTGGCCCTCTTCTCACAGCTACATTACACAGTGTCCCAGTAGAAACTCCATGTGGGGACTCTGACCCTGTATTTCCCTTCCACACTGCCCTAGCAGAGGTTCTCCATGAGAGCTCTGCCCCTGCAGAAAACTTCCGCCTGGACATCCAGGCATTTCCATACATCCCCTGAAATCAAGGTGGAGATTCCCAACTCTCAATTCTTGACTTCTTTGCACTGGCAAACTCAACACCACATGGAAGCTGCCAACTGTTGAGGCTTGCACCCTCTGAAACCATGGCCCGAGCTCTTCACTGGCCCCTTTCAGCCATGGCTAGAGCAGCTGGAATGCAGAGCACCAAATCCCTTGCCTGCACACAGCACAAGGATCCTGGGTCTGGCCCATGAAGTTAATTTTTCCTTCTAGGCCTTTGAGCCTGTGATGAGAGGGGCTTCTGTGGAGAAGTCTAACATGCCCAGGAGGCATTTTCCCCATTGTCTTGGTGCGGAACATTTGGCTCCTCATTACTTATGCAAATTTCTGCAGCTGGCTTGAATATATCTCCTCAGAATATGGGATTTTCTTTTCTATCACATTGTCAGGCTACAAATTTTTCAAACTTTTATGCTCTGCTTCCTTTATAAAATTGAATTCCATTAATAGCACCCGAATCACTTGTTGAATGCTTTGCTGCTTAGAAATTTCTTCTGCCAGATACCCTAAATCACCTTTCTCAAGTTCAAATTTCCACAAGTCAAAGACAGGGGCAATATGCCACAAGTCTCTTTGCTAAAACATAACAAGAGTCACCTTTGCTCCAGTTCCCAAAAGTTCCTCATTTTCATCTGAGAACATCTCAGCCTAGACTTTATTGTCCATATCAGTATCAGCATTTTGGGCAAAGCCATTTAACAAGTCTCCAGGAAGTTCCAAACTTTCCCACATTTTCCTATCTTTTTCTCAGCCTTCTAAACCGTTCCAATCTCTACCTGTTACCCAGTTCCAAAGTCACTTTCACATTTTCAGGTATCCAATACCAAAGCTCTACACAAGTCAGACTATTCTGATGTCACTTTGTCTCTGTTGTACTTTATAGTAGCTATGTTCACCTTGCTGTTGACAGTGGAGTCCCACAACTTGGCCCCTGACATCTCAGGATCCAATTATTCCCATTACATTTAAATTTTGTGGTTATATGACTGTGGTTCCCAATGTTTGATCTGACATACAGAGAAGAGCAATTACAAGGCTCTTCAAAGATGTAGGTGCTGCTCTTTATTTGCAAGGCATTGGTCAAGGGTATATCTTCTGAACCATCCCAGCTAGGATGTAAAGTAGGTCTACAGTAACTAATCCACTCCCCCATCTCGATCTCCCTAAGCCTTTAGATCACTTCCTCTATGTTAAACCAAGGGAGATTAGGCATTTCCAGCTCACTCACAGTGGGCCATCTTTTAATTCATATTTCAGCTAGCCAAGCAAATAAACTATTAGAACCTTTTTTTACTCCCCAAGCTGCAACATTAAATACAGAGTCCCTATTTGGTGGACCCAAATCAATAAATTTTAGCCTGATTCAACTCTATGTTTCTTACACCCCTATCCCACACCCTTAATATCCATCCACATGCCTGTTCTCCAGATTTCTGATCATATAAATTAGAAAACTCAAGGGGCTCTTTTTGAATGTAGTGCACCTCATCGTAGGTCACACTCTCAACTTCACCTCTAACAGCCCACCAGGACCTTAGTCTAGCTATAGATCAAGAAGCAAACAGGGGTGTTGGGGGTAGTTCCTGAGGAGAATCAACATTATCTTCCCTGTCAACTGCCTCAGGAGAGATCATCACTGTTGGCACAGGGTTTTTGTTTTCAGACAAAAGTGGAAACTTTTTGGGTCAGGGGATGTTGCCACTACTGGGGATGGGAAAGCTGTTTTTCTGGCAAAAGATGTTCATCCGAGTTTATAAGCTCAGTGTTTCCAGCTTCATCAGGATCCTCCCACACACGCCCATTGCACGCTTCAGGGTCCTGTTCTTTTTCAGTCAACACCCTCACTTTATCAGTAGGCACCTGCTGAGGCTGTGCATTCACCTTTCAATGCAGGTCAGCCACTCACATGGTAAGAGCTGGTGTCTGTTTTTCCACAGTTTCAGCTCTTTCTCTACAGGAGATAAGACTCTCACTCAAGGCAATCTTCACAGATTTGGGGCTCACTATCTGCTTCTGAAGCTGGGAGTTAGAATCCCTGAGTTCATTTTTTTTTTTCATCACTTTGTCCACTAAAGTTAGGAACAACCAACCAGCTTCATTATGTTCCTTGGTTCTCCAAATATGGTCAAAGGTATTATGTATAGAGTCACTAAACTTCTTGCCACTCATGAGCAGTGAATCAAGAGTGTCAAATGCATTTATTTTGCCTAACTCTCTAAACAGTTCACAACAAGAGCTATAGTGTTCTCTATACTATTAGTAGTAGAGTCCTTAGAATTTGGGGGGCTAATTATATTAAGCAGCAAACTCCAGAAACCTCAAAACCAACAAAGGAACTCCATCCTTAATATTCTGTTCTTCTAGAACCACTCCTGGTATCAAAATCTGTATTAGCGTTCTCTAGAGAAACAGAATTAATAGGATAGATACATATATAAAGGCAAGTTTATTCAGTATTAACTCACACAATCATAAGTTCCCACAGTAGGCCATCTGCAAGGTGGGGAGCAAAGAGAGCCAGTCTGAGTCCCAAAACTGAAGAACTTGGAGTATGATGTTCAAGGGCAGGATGCATCCAGCACAGTAGAAAGATGTAGACGGGAGGCAAGGTCTATCTAGTCTTTTCACATTTTTCTGCCTGCTTTATAGCCTAGCCATACTGGAAGCTGCTTAGATGGGACCCACCCAAATTAAGGGTAGGCTTCCCTTTCCCAGCCCACCAACTCAAATGTTAATCTCCTCTGGCAACACCCTCACAGACATACCCAGGATCAACACTTTGCATCCTTCAATATAATCAAGTTGACACTGAGTATTAGCCATCAAAGTTATCATATAAGATGTATTGCCTTTTATCCAGCCACCAGCTCACAAGTGAACATCATATATTAATTTTTAGTTTTTATGGAGGCTTCCTACTTCCTCAGTCTAATTCCTGTTTATGTGAAAATTGACTACTTTTTACATGAAGCCCAAATTAGAGTAATTTAAAGCAAAGTTTTGTTTTTCATTCATGCTACACATTCATCTTGGGTCAGCAAGTGGTTTTTCTGTACTTTAACCTCCTTTAGGGTTGCAGGCTGCTGGAGATTTCACCTCCTAAAATATTGTGGTTTTCCACCACAGGAAGAAAATAACATGACAAAAGTGATACCTGCCGTTTCTGCTCACACTTTATTTGCTGAAGAAAGTGACATGGCTATCTTCAAGAAAGCTGAAAGATGCAATTCTTCCTCGTATCCAGAAAAAGGAAAACCAGAAATACCGATAAATAGCACTAGACGTCATCACAGTAGCCTAATCTAATTTTAGAACAATAAGAAAATCCCCACAAAATCATATTAGATAAAAACTTAATAGCACTGGTTGTCATCACAGTACCCAAATCTAATTTTAGAACAATAAGCAGCTTCCCACAAAATAATCACGTGAAACCTTAATATTAAAACTTAATAACATTCATTTAATATTATCTAATTTCCTTCACTTTATCACATGTATCTATCTATTTAAGATCTTATTGTCAAAGAGCCGTTTCTCATTTCTAAAGCATTTCAGAGATCTTGCAGATTAGACTTTTCTAACACCACGGTGGACCAGCTGCAGGAGCTCATGCCTTTAATCCCAGCACTTAAGGAGGCAAAGGTGGGAGGATCACTTGAGCTTCTAGAGAGGCTCATATATTATTAAATTTTTTTTAACTGCAAACTTCTTTCCTTATCTCCATCTTTTTCCTTTAAGAAAGATAAAGGTAAACAAAACAATATTACTTAGGATAACTTCATCTTGATATATAAATATAGAGGCCAAGTACAATTAACATAACAAAGCTACACTTCTTTTCATCAATTTCCCTAAATATCAAAGTGTCTCTAACCTTGGCAACCTGAAAACACATTTCAAGGAGTTTTGCTTTTTTTCCCTATCCATTAAAAAGAACCTATCAAACAGAAATAGGGTTCCAGGATATTTTAAGAATAACAGGGGATAAAAGCAGACAGCATGAAACAAAATTTGGTGAACTCAGTAACCTATCAGACATATAATAAAATGCCTATTCTATAGAGTTGCGTCTGGGTTTCCAAAAGAATCAGAAAATAGGAATTATTCTCTGCTTGTTGTTCTCTGCTTGTTTTAAGAAAGAAAGATACAGAAGTCAGGCTAACACTTAAAAAAAAATCCCAAGGGTTTGAGCAAACAGAGCCACATTTTTAAATAATAGCAATGTAAATAAAGCACTTTGTTTTTAAGCCTAAGACACATTGCTCTAATAGTCATGCTCAATTTAAAACTTGCATCTGTTCAATCCATGATAACTTACTTTAATAATGCTGGTTGTTCCAAAATAAGAAAATTGTATCAAACTACTTCAATTAATTCAAATGGAAATGAAAACTAGAGGTAAACATTTAAGCATATTCCCAATTATTATAATTCTTTATTCACCCAGGACACCATTCTGAAAATTTAAAGGAACTTGAACAATGTATGTTGATTAGCTATAACAATAAACCACACTGGTGGGGAATTTTGATAATAAGGGAAATTTTGCCTGAGTGTGGGCAGGAGCAGATGGGGAATTTCTGTACCTCCTCTTCAGTATTGCTGTGAATCTAAAATTTCTCTAACAAAATAAGATCTATTTTTTAAAAAAGAACATTAAATATCTATTATCTGATTTTCTTTTTTCTTTGTAGAGTGTTACATATACTACAATCCATGCCAATTCATATTTTTTCCTTCCCTGAGGAACAGAAATGTTTCAATAGAAAAGGAAGTTCCTTTTCTCTAAAAGGTATCTTTCTTCTTGTACTCTGGATCCTGGTCTCTTACAATTTGTACAGATCATCCATCTATTCATTTATGTATCTATCCATTCATATAATTTACAAAATTGAATTGACATCCTACAATGTACTCAGCACTGTGCTAAGTAAACACTGAGGATACGGTAATTCTAAGGAACACCTTTGAGAAGATAGGAGAAATTAGATATAAAGTATAACATGCAGGGCAATCATCCCCTGGCTTCCATTCCAGTTCCCATTCTCAAACTGGAACAGATTAAAGCTTTTATTTTCTGGAAGAAAGGGAATCTACAGAAGGGGGCTGTAAAAAAGCAAAAAACTGCAAGTGGTGGAAGAGATTTTATGTTATTAGTATTTACTAGGCCCAATAGGTGAAGGGTAAAATAACTACGAGTAGTCTTGGAATTACAAGTGCTGCCCTAGAAGTCACAGCCAGTTTTAGGTCCTAGAATCATTTTCGAACACATTTACACCAGGGTGAAGAGCCACTACTAGACGGTGCCAAACTGCAGCAAGAACGAGATGGATTGGGGCCTTGCAGACAGACCCCTGGAATTCAGTATCAGCAGCTGAAGACTCAGACTACATTTCACTAGTTTTGCAATAAAGTAACCCCACATATTACGTTATTTAATTGTTGTAACCTATTTATAACATTGTGGTGGAGAAATTTGCCAGGGAGTTACTTTTTTCCATCAGGAAACGATGCAAAGAAGGAAAGGAATAATGTTGGTGGCAAGGAATTGAGAAGTTTTCTGCCTCGTGAGTTTATTTTCTCTGTGAATTAGGAAGAAAGTTCATCTTACAAGAATAGAGAGGCAAATACATTAAAACATACTCAAATCTTTAAGACTGTACATCAATACAAAGTAAAGCAAAATCATCCCATTCTCTTCCTTACCACTCCCCAACAGATACTGTCTTTCTTTTCTGCTGTTATGACTCTAATTGTCTTTACTTCCTGAATTGTCCATGATTTTATTTCCATTTAGTGTGTTTTGTTTGTTTTAACTAAGCCTGTCATATATGGTTTCTGTGTCTGTCAGTTCTAAATTTTAATGTCTTGGACATGGGAATCTGATGGGGCCAGCCTGGCACAATTGGAGCCACCTAAAACACACAGCTGTGGCCAGGAGTCAGCATCATTTGATCCAAATGGCCATTCCTGAGTACAGTGATAATTCCTGGGAAAGGAAATTGCTATATGTCAAATAGACAGACAAATACATATCTACAGCACTCTCAACTTTTCGCATGGCCTCTTTGCTTCCTTTTCAGGTAGTTCTTTCTCAGTTCTTACTAGACTTCTCTTCCTCAACCTTAAATGCTGGGTGTTTTGGAATTCTCTTCAATGTCCTCTTCTCTTCTCTCTTGGACCTCTCATGAATGATTTTATCTTTTCCCAAGAAAACAATTCACAGTTACCTGGTGATGGCTCCTAATCCTGTTCTTCTTACACAGATCAGACTCCTAAATTACAAGCTTGTAAAATATCACAGATAAAAGAGCTGAGAGATGAAGAGAAAAAAATCTTGACATCAAAAGTATCAAAATCCTGGGTTTAGCTGGCCTGAAACTAAATCTACTCTACGATGTTTTTTAGTAAGAATTATTTTTGCTTAAGCCAGATTGAGCGGGCTTTTGTGAATTGCAACCAAAAGAATAATTGACAGACTAAGAGATTTTGTTAAGTGAGCTCCATTCTCAGTGTTTTTTCTTGCCATTTGTTCACACTTCCTTTCTTGGTTACTTCTCTCCTTTTCTCCCAAGGTCAGTCTAATGTCAACTCCACAAAATGTCCTCAATAGGTTATTGGAAATTGTGACTCTAAGAAAAATGACACATATCGAAACGTACATGCAAGAGTTAAGTTTCTATGGGATATTTCTGGTCACAAAAACATCATCAAACTTCAAAATAAGTTTCCAAAACACTTCTAATATTAAACACTGAAATGAAAGTAAATGTAAACATTTAAGAAAGATTCATGAAAACATGTAAGATAAATAATAACAACCTTAATTTTTCCAGTTCAGAGTTGAAGATGGCCAGAGCCTATCCCCAAAGTTTAAGGAGCAGATTAAGAACAATCTCCCTGTCCCCCTGCCCCAAATGGATGCCATTCCATTGCAGGGTGCACTCAGGCACACCCACACGCACTCAGACCAGTACCACTTAGACACGCCAATTCACTGATGTGTACATCCTAGGGACATGGGAGGAAACAGGAGTACCCAGAGAAATCCCACACAAACATGGGGAGAAGCTAGCAAATTCCATGCAAATCTTGGCTCCTACTGGAATACACTTTTTTTTTTCATCAGCATTACAACCAAACAATCTTCAATGGAACAATGTTATTTCAGAAACTGCTGAATACCTTTGAAACAATTTGTTACACATAAGCATTCAGAAGGAAAAGATTAAGAAACAAAATAATATAAAAATTAGAGGCTCAGGAGAAAGAATATAAAGGAAAGAGACTGAAGGCTTAGTCCCTGGTTTAGTTTTTCTCTTCTACAGCTGAATAACCTTGTCCTAGTCACCTGCGTTCTCTTGGCTTCAGTCTTCTTACCAGGATAAAGAGGATGTTGGCTTTCATAAAGCAAACTCCAACTCACTCTTTGTATTGTATTGTGAATGTGTCATTTATTATTTAGTGCAGCCAGGAGAGAAATTAATTGATACGTAATGAAGGCACATGCTCAACCTTAGGCAACATTACAATGAAAAGAATACATTTTTTTTTCCAAAGAGAATTCCACCCATCCTCTGAAATTATCAAACATATTTATGCAAGGGTTACTCCTCTTAAGAAAGAGGATATTGTGATTATTCACAGATTGTAGTTTGTGATGTTCTGCTGTATTTTTCTTTACTAAATTATGTCTTATCACTTCCTTCAAATAGTTAAAAATTTAGAGAACTGAGCTATAGTTGGGAAATAAGGAAAAGCACTAGGTGACCTAAAATTGTTTAGAATGCATTCATGTTCTATTATAAGAACGATAGTAAATCTAAGAAGAATAACTAAAAATGTTGCCTGGGGCTACTTTAAGTTATACACCAATGGCATGCACAGGATTCACATGGTGCTTTCTCTGACTATCATTTTTGTCTTTCTACTCAAAGGGAGATGCAGTAGGATCCACTTAAACATTAGTCTTGTCAATTCGATGCTGGATTTCTCTTCTTTCCTGAAGGCAATTATACTAGCACGATATCATTATTATTGTCGAAGAAACTGAGACTCGCTCTGTGCTCAAGATGCCAAAATAACTCAGTCACTGCCAAATGATAGTTCAGCATTTTACAAACATAGCTTTACTTGGACTAGTCTAAATCTTTTGAGATTGTTCAGAAATAAAATATAAGCCACTTGTTCAATCAACAAAAGCAATCAAAGAGAAATGAAGTCAAGCTTCAATACAAATAAAAGTTAGGACAATAGTCATTTGAGGATACAATAACACCAAGCTCCCTACTGAAAATTATTTTAAGAATAAAGAAATGCAATTTAGTCTATTTATTGGAAGAATACTCTAGTGAGACTTTAATAATGGAAGAAGTAAACATACCTGGGCTTAAGTGCTTAAGCGTAGTATTACCCTATCAAACTTCTGGTAATAATTTTTTTTTTTTTTTTGAGACAGAGTCTCACCTTGTTGCCCAGGCTGGAATGCAGTGGCACAATTTTGGCTCACTGCAACCTCTGCCTCCTAGGGTTCAAGTGATTCTCCTGCCTCAGCCTCCCAGCTAGCTGGGATTATAAGCATCCACTACCACGCCCAGATAAATTTAGTATTTTTTGTAGAGACAGGGTTCACCATGTTGGCCAGACTGGTCTTGAACTCCTGGCCTCAAGCAGTCTGCCCACCTTGGCCTCCCAAAGTGCTGGGATTACAGGTATGAGCCACTGCATCTGGCTCTGGCAATGAATTTTTTTTTTTTAATGGAGTTTTGTTCTTGTTACCCAGGCTGAGTGCAACAGCACAATCTAGGTTCACAGCAACCGCTGCATTCCAGGCTCAAGCGATTCTCCTGTCTGGCAATCAATTATAAAGCTAACTTTTTCCACTCCTGCTATGCTGCCTTCATTCATTCACATAAAAATTACAAAGCATCTGCTACATGCCGGTGCTTGCTGGTCATGTGGAGGATGAGGCACCTGCTTTGAAAGGCTGAAAATTGTTGTGACAAAGTTATGCATTGAGTGCTAAGAGACAAGGAGAGTAATGTGTGCCCAGATTCAGAAACATCATGGTGAGTGTCCCAGAGGAGGTAATTATTTGCCAAGGTCTTAAAACATATAGGAGTTAAGCCACATGAAGAAGGGAGCTCAGGCCATTCTAGCGAAGAGGATACCATTTCTGAATGACAGTTTCAGGAAACCACTGAAATATAGGTTACATGTACAAGAAGAGTGAGAGAGGAAGTTAACAAGGAAGGGTTCAGATCATTGAGAGACTTGTAAGTTAAGCCCAGAAGCTTAAATTTCATCTTGGGCACTATGGGAGTCATTGGGAAAATGTAAGGAAGTAGAGTGACAAGGTTTGCATGTTATAAAATTTTCTTTATACGCAGAGTTTAATCTATTCATACATCAAAAAATATTTATTAACATTTACTATAAGAAATGTGCAGGAAATGAAAATGCAGCGATAAGCAATAAAGTCAGAGTCCCTGCCCTCAAGAAGTTTATAGTTTTCCAATAGAGACAGGTAATCAATTGTTTAATACTCAAGGAGAACATTTGGTAATCTATGTCAATAATCATGGTAAGAAGTGAGGAGGGTCACAATTAAGGCCGTAGTAACATAAGTAGAAAATAAAGGATGCATTTTTTTAAAGATAGGAATAGAAGTAATAAGATTTAGTCATTATGATGACCAAAACCCAGATACGATTTTCTAGTAATAACTATGTAGCTGATAAAGAGATTTCATCTATTGAATGGACATTCTATATCAGGTACTGAAACAACCACTCTATTTTATTGAATGCTTGTGGAAATTCTGCAAAGTATATATTATTTGTGAATGTTTTCAGAAATGAGGATGTGATAGATTTCAAAAATGATGTCAACACTTTGCAAATTCTCCCATCAAGAGATGGAACCTACTTCCTCACAAGGCTTGATCTGATGGCTTGCCTCGATCAATAGAACACGTTAGGAATGCCATTCTACCAGCTTGAGTCCAGACCTGTCTTGTGCGGCCTTCTTCTTTGTATCCCCATTATGCAGAGCAAGCATAAGTGATAACAGGACCAAGAAACAGAACTTGGAATGGACCTCATGCATGAAGCTTTCCTAAATTTTGTAAAACTTATTTTTGAGTTCCTCCAAAAAGGTCCTACTATTTACACAAGTTTTAAAGCACATATTCTTTGCTTCAAGGTACACATTACTCCCCACATTTACCATCATGACACCTGAATTCCTCAAGAAAACTGATTGCTCATTTGGATCAGGAGCAAATGCTAATGTACCTGAATAAGCAAGGTGTATCGGTACCTTTTAGGATCCTCTGTCATGTTCTTGGGGCACAAGTGGTGAACCTCTGATAGTGCTTCACAGAAATCTATAAATGTAATTCTATGGCCTTGTTATAGTTTACCATCATAACCATGAACCAAGAATCCTGCTCTATGGAGCTATTCATGGAATAATATATCAGAGCTAGAAGGGGAATTAAAGAAAATATATTCTAACTCTGTTCTTTCAAAGATGGAAAGATTGAAGTTCAGAAATATTGTCACCAGCCCAAGGTCATACAATTCATTAGTTAGAAAGATGAAATCAAATACAGTTCTTCTAAAAACTCTGACTAATGCTACTGCAACTTAAAAATAGTGCTGCCTCCAATGAATAATTGGTTAATAGCAGGGGAAATCAAAATGGACACTTTCGTCTCCCTAGGAAATGCCAAATCCTACAACATTAAAGTAAAACTAAATGAAAGGAATCTAAACAACGAAAGTACAAGAGAACATATTTTTAAAAATGAAACAGTATTTCCTTAACAAGCCACATTTCAACACTATTCTTGAAAAACAAAAACCAGTTTTTTGATAGCTCACTAGTGAGGTAAAATTCAGTTGAGACTATTTTTAAACAAAATTAAACTTTCAATAATAGGGTTTAAACACTTTGAAGAAGTTCTTTTTAAAAATGTTGTAGAGGCATAATTAATGCCTAAAAAAGAAACAGAAGTAAAATAATTGTGCTCATTCTCTTTCCCCAGGTAGGGTAATCTCCAATAATTATTTTATGCTTAAATAATAGTAACAATGTCTGAAGTTTAAACAGTAACTCTTTTTTCAGCTGCAGTTAATAAATATATTTGAACTACCTAACAATATCATAAATTCAACTTTTTCTAAAGTTCTCAAAATTGTGCACATAATTGTCTCATTCTCACAATGGCAGTTTCGGTAATTTTTACAATTAAGGGATAAATGGTTTCAAGAACTTTTTGAAAGTTGCATAGGAGACTTGGAGCAAATATAAAAAATAGAACAAAACTGGTGATTCAGCAGCTATATTGTGGGACGGCCTTTCAGCCAACACCTTTCTAGGAAGCATTCTCAGATCCAGACTGATGGAGTGGGCAGTGCTCTGTGCAACTTGTGACTTTCCAGCTAGCACAGTTGATGAGAACAGAAGTGAGCATATATTTCAAGATAAGATAATCTTATAATCTCTCTTGGAAATTTATGTTTTTAGATTCAGGGACACAACTTATTGGCATTGGTTCTTGGAGTTATAAGGTATTGTTCAAGTGCTGTTAGAACCAGTGTCATGGAAACCTAGATTCACCATGAGTCATCGAGGGACTCAAAGACAGCTCTATCTGGAGAAAAAGAGAATAAAGTTGAACATGCAGCCTCCAGCCCCAGAGAAATAGTGAGAGAGAACAGGTGAACAGAACTTTGTTAGCATTTTAGTACATGTGAAGCCAGCTGTAGTTCCAGCAACTGGTTTTCTTGAAATTTCTCTGATTCACAGTGCTTCACAGACATAACGGACTAGTAAATTAGGTCCTCATTTTGGAACAAATTGAGAGATGTATTTGGAAGCATGACAGAGATCAAGCTTTCAGCTTTAATTGGGGATGAAAGCTAAGCTGGAGAAAGGCAAACTGCTAATAATTCACCCCAGATTTGTCAGATTTACCTACCTGGTCACAAGCTCAGTAAAAATCACAGCATATAGGCAAAGATAATACATTTCTCTGCAGTCAGGCATATTTCAAAGTGAGAGGAGCAAGAAATAGGTGATCTATACAAATGCAGTGTGTTCTTCCAAATTACCAAACAACAAGTGCTGCCTCCTTCTTTGTGATGCTAGGTCTCAAATATTATTAAATATTCTTATTTAATTAGTCTACTTATCACCTGGACATCAGGACTTTTGAAAACTTCCAAGTGATTCTATTGTACAGCCTGTCACAAGAATCTCCTCTCTAGGGAAGACTTAGTAGAGAAAGAAGTAGCCATCATCAATCTTTCAAGCCTTTTGCGCTTTTACCTACTAGATTTGAACATCTTATGTAAGGCCATTTCGGGTTATAATTGTCCCTCTCAGGTAAACATGTCAGTATTTTTGTCAGGATTAGTTTATTTCCGTACCCAAGCGGCTCCAATCAAAATACTAATGACTTCTCCCTGGATTATCTGTGATCCTCTAACTCGTAAGGTATATCCCACAAAGAGCTCCACAGCCCATCAAAAAAAAAAAATCAAACTCCAAGATTTGCTTGGTCCAAATTATACCCTTTACTATTTCCTAGCTAAATTACATCAACCTATATTTCATTATATCTCATCAAATCTTCTGTGATAAGATTAAATAACTTTATGATATACCAATGATAAAATAACAGCTAAAATATACTCCATATTTGTTATGAATTTCCTACCATTAAGAATTTCACAGAGAGATTTAAAAATGTTCAAAGAAATTATACATTTAAGATATGAATATTTTATTTAAGTAAAAGAATTTTAAGCCTAAAGAATTTAAAACTTTTCTGAATTTCTTATTACATTTAATCTCTGTGAGAAGTCTCAGTACTTGAAGCCATACCTGTTGTAAAAGCTATGAATACCACAGCACTAATAAAGTTGAAATTAGCCAAAGACTCTCATGTACCTCATTAAAACTAAAAAAAAAAAAAAAATCAAAGAATTCTGACTGGGTACAGTGGCTCACACCTGTAGTCCCAGCAATTTGGAAGGCTGAGGCAGGTGGATCATCTGAGATCAGGAGTTCAAGACCAGCCTGGCCAACATGGGGAAATCTTATCTCTACTAAAAATACAAAAATTAGCTGGGCATGGGAGTGTGCATCTATCATCCCAGCTACTCAAAGACTGAGGCAGAAGAATCGCTTGAACGGGGAGGCAGAGGTTACAGTGAGCTGAGATTGTGCCACTGCACTCCAGCCAGATTGGGTGACAGAGCGAGACTCATCTCAAAAAAAAAAAAAGAGAGAAAGAAAAAAAGAAATCAAATAATTAATACAACATATCATAGCCTTGGACTATTCCTGACACATTTAGATAATCACCCAAATCTTAATACCTAGACATTTCTTCCTAAAGAAGACATTTCTTCACACTTAGTGTAGTCATTAACCAGTTCTCATTCCTAAATGTATACTATAATTGTCTTGTATACTTTTGAAAAATATTACCTTACCCAGTAAAAATTAAATCAGCATCTTTGAATGAGGAATTTGTAAAGATGTAATTTTTAAATTTCTCAAGGTTTTTCTTCATTTTTTATTTTTAATAGCCTTTAAAAAAAAAGAGCAGTTCTAGGTTTACAAACAATTGAGTGAAAAGTAGAGGGAGTTCCCATCATGCATTAGTGTGGTACATTTGGTACACTGATGACATAATTTTGATGGATAATTATTAACTAAAGTCTACAGTTTACATTAACATTCACTCTGTGTTGTGTATGCTATGGGGTTTAACAAATGTATAACATATATCCACCATTATCTATGATACAAAACAGTTTCACTGGCCTTAAATTCCCCTGTGTTCCAACAATTCATCCTTTTTTCCCTCCACTGGAACCCCTGGCTGGCAATTACTGATTTTTTTTTTGTTGTTGTTCTGTCTTCATACTTTTGCCTTTTCCAGATTAACTACCTAGTTGAAATTATTCCATATGTAACCTTTACAGATTGGTTTCTTTCACTTAACAGTATATATCTCAGGTTTCTTCATGTCTTTTCATGACTTGAAAGTTCATTTCTTCTTATTACTGAATAATATTCCAATGTATGAATGAACTACAGTTTATTTAACCACTCACCTATTTAGGGACATCTCTGCCCAGGGTATTTTAATGTCCAGCCAGAGTTAACCTCTGCCATAGACCATAACAGAAACTCAATAGTATCTGAAGGAAGAGGAAATGGGGAAAATCTTTCTTTTAGCATAGTAAGCTGTCAGGCAAATCAATTGCATTGCATTGTTAAACACTTGCGTGAAACACCACTGGATGAAAGTTCTCATTGAGGAATTAATATTTCTCAAAAAGCACCTATCATTTTAGGGGAAGCCACCTACTCAAACTGTCTTTTCATGCTATCATTTGAGCTACTGCTGCCTTCTTGCAGAGTCTAGAAATTCACACTCCTAGCAGCTCCAGTCACCATATGCTGTTTTACTCCCTCCCTATCTCACCTCTAAATTTAATTTAATCCCTCTTAATTCCATTTATTTTTTGAGCTCTGTGCTTTCACACTTCCTTGTGAGTAAGCATTTTAGTCCTATGCTTTAATTCAGTCGTTTAATAAGGGTAAGCTTAGAAATTTTTGAAATCTGTGGCACAGGAAAGAATTTCTCTAGTCCTCTCATTTATTTGAACTGGAGAACCACCTTCAGCATATTTCTAAAGTAAACTTGCTCTGTTTTTTTTTTTTCTGTAACCTGTGACCCCAGAAGTCTAAGATGTAGCAGCTTTTTGTCATATGCTTCCCAATACATTGTCTTGCTCAGCTTTTGAAATTCCCAGATCTTGTGAATCATTTCTGTTTTTCTTGTTTTGTTTTCAAACAGCTTTGTTGAAATATAATATTTTAAACATGCCATACAATTTATTCATTTAGAGTATACTATCTAACATTTTTGAGTCTACTCAATGTATTGTGCAGACATCAGCACAATTAAATTTTAGAACATTTTAACCTCTTTAAAAAAACCCTGTTCCCATTTACAGTCAGTCCCTATTCTACTCCAACCCTAAGCAATTTACTAATATACTTCATTATTCTGGCCATTTAATACAAATATGCTCTTTTGTGACTAGATTCTGTAACTTAGCATAATGTTTTTAAGAGCCATTGTGCCATGGCATGAATCGATACTTCATTTCTTTCAATTGCCAAATAATATTCCATTGTATGGATACACGAGATTGTATTGACACATTCATCAGTTGATAGACAGTTGGGTTGTTTCCACTCTTGGGCCACTATGAATAGTATTGTTATGAATATTCATAAACAAGGATTTTTATGGATATATATTTTTATTTCATTTGGATATATACATTGGAATGGAATTGTGGGTCATATGATAACACTATGTTTAACTTTTGAGAAACTGCCAGACTGTTTTTCAAAGTTACTGCACCATCTTACATTTCCACCAGCAGCATATAAGCATTCCAATTTCTCCATATCTTTGCTAAATGTACTGTTGTCATCTTTTTTATTATAGCCATCCAGTAAGAATAAATGGCATATTATTGTGGTTTTGATATGATTTTCACTGATAATGTAGAGCAAGTTTTCATATGCTTATTGGTCACATGTATATCTTCTTAGACAAGATATCTATTCAAATCCTTCAACCATTTTAAATTTGAGCTACTGTCTTTTTTATTGAATGGTAAGATTCGTTTAAATATCTGGATACAAGTTATTTATCAGATATATGTTCTCTCATTCTGTGGTTTTTTTTCTTGAGGATATAATTTGAAGCACAAAAGTTTTTAAATAATGCAGTTTAATTTAATTTGTTTTCTTTACTGCTTGTGTTTTTGATGGAGTACCTAAGAAAGTTTCCTAACCCATGATCACTAAGATTTACTCCTATATTTTTTGCCAGGAATTTATAGTTTAAGCCCTTATATTTAAGTTTATGAGGCATTCTGAGTTTTTGTGTTTTTGTTTGTTTGTTTTTATTTGTTTTTTGTTTTGCATGTGATTTGAGGTAAGGTTCCGACTTTATTCGTTTAAATGTGGTCATTCAGTTTCCCCAGCAGTGTTTGTTGAAATGACTATTTTTTCACTATTTAATTTTCTTCGTACAGTTGTCAAAAATAAATTGACCATATGTTTGTAATTATGCCAGTACCACACTGTCTTGATTACTGTAGCTTTGCAGTAAGGGTTGAAATCAGGAAGTATGAGCCAAGATCGTTTGACTATTCTGGGTCTCTTGCATTTCCTCATGAATTTTAACTTCAATTTGTCAATTTTTTCTAAAAAGCCCACAAGAATTTTGACAGGGATTGCATTGAATATTTCAATCAGTT
>PVKV010018433.1:31981-44923 GCA_004027835.1 Alouatta palliata
TTTTCTCTTTTTTTTTTTTTTTTTTTTTTTTTTTTTTTTTTTTTTTTTTTTTTTTTTTTTTTTTTTTGAGACAGAGTCTCACTCCATCACCAGGCGCCAGGCTAGAGTGCAGTGGCGCGACCTCGGCTCACTGCAACCTCCGCCGCCTGGGTTCAAGCAATTCTCCTGCCTCAGCCTCCCAAGTAGCTGGGACTACAGGCGCACACCACTACGCCCAGCTAAGTTTTTTGTATTTTTAATAGAGACGGGGTTTCACCATGTTGACCAGGATGGTCTCGATCTCTTGACCTCATGATCCGCCCGCCTCGGCCTCCCAAAGTGCTGGGATGACAGGCGTGAGCCACCGCGCCCGGCCCTGTTAAATTTATACTTAAATATTTCGTTCTTTTTATGCCATTATGGTTGAAAATGTTTTCTTAGTTTCAAATGCATAATTTTCATTGCTAACCTTTAGAAATAATTGATTTTTAGAAATTGATCTTTTATTTTTCCGACTTCACAGGCTTTTAGTGTAATCCTTAGGATTTTCTGTATACAGAATAATGTGATCTGCAAATAGAAATAGTTTCACTTCCTCCTTTCCAATTTAGATGTCTTTTATTCCCTCTTCTTGCTGAATTGTCTGGGCTGGAAACTCCAATACAATGTTAAATCAAGGTAATGAGGTTGAACATCTCTGCCTCGTTCTTGATCTTAGGGTGAAAATGTTCATTCTTTCACTATTAAGTATAATGATAACTGGATTTTTTGGAGATAGTATTTACTAGGTAAAAATGAGTATTTTTATCATAAAATGTAGTATGTCAAATGTTTTTGAAATGACTATATAATATTTTTTCTTTTATTCTGTCAAAAATGGCTTATTACAATAATTTTTGGATGTTAAATCAACCTTGTGATCCTAGGGTAAATCCTACTTGTTCATGGTGTATAACCCTTTTAATATGTTATTGGATTTGGTTTGCTAGTATTTTAATGAGTAATTTTGCAAATATATTCATAAGCTATATTAGGTTGTAGATTTTTTTTTTCTAGTTTTAGTGTCAGGGTAATATTGCCTTCATAGAATGGGTTGGAAAGTATTTCCAACTCATCTATTTATTAAAATAATTTGTGAAGTATTTATAGTAGTTTTTCTTTGAATGTTTGATAGATTTCACCAGTGAAAACATATGGTACTTGGTTTTTCTTTCAGGAAGTTTTAAAATGGTCAATTCAATTTTTCACTTGTTACAGATTTATTCAGAATTTTTATTTCTTCTAGAGTAATAGTCAGTACTTTGTGTCTCCCAAGAAATTGATTCATTTCATGTAACTCATCTTATTGGTGTATAATTGTTAATAATAATATTCTCTTATAATCTTTTTTTCCAGTAAAATAAATAGCAATATTCCCCTTTTCATTCTTGACTTTAGTAATTTCAGACTTCTCTTTATTTTTTATTCTTGGTTAGTCCAGCTAAAATTTTGTTAGTATTTTTTTTATATATTTTTAAAAGCTTCAAATAGCTACTCCTGCTTTCCTTTCATTTATAGTTGTGTGGGATATCTTCTTCCATTCTATTACTTTCAAACTATTTACGTCTCTTCCAGACAAAGTATTATTGCATCATGGTTTTTAAAATCCAATTTAAAAGTCTCTGCTTTTTGGTGAGATTGCATAACCCACTTACATTTAATATTATTGATATGTTTAGAATTAAATCTGTCATTTTGCCTTCTGTCTTCTATGTGTCACGTGTCTTTTTTCTTTATCTATTGACATTTTTTATACTAAGCAGCTTATGTTACTGTAGCAGTTTAAATTATAATAACTTTTAATTATATTTCAAAATATTTATTAGTGGTTGTTCTAGGACTTAGAATATATGTATTAACTTACGAGCATCTAATTTAGATTTATACTGATTTAACACCCATAAAATATAGAAACTTTATTCCTGTATAGCTATATTTCCTCCCTATATTTGTGCTATTACTGTCATACATACTACTTTTATAAAGTTAACAAACTGAAGAATATATTGTTATAATTATTACTTTATATAATTTTAATTTTTTAAAACGTTAAAGAAATAGAAGCAAATATATAAGTATAGAGTTTGTTATATTAACATTCTTATTTACTCTTTCGGGTTCTTTTTATCCATCTAGTGGTATGAAATAACACTTGGTATCATTTCCTTATACCAACATAACTTCATTGTCATCCAGTTCCTTTGAACAGTGATTGTCAAATACATGACATTTCTTTGTGTTACATGCCAAATTGTTGTATTATGCAATTGCTTTTTGAATCAGTCAAAAGAAAAAAAGACAAGAGCGTGCAATCATGCTATATTTTTCGATTAGCTACATAATTACTTTTATGGACACTCTTTGTTTTTCTTGTAGCTTTGAATTACTGTCTATTGTCACTTGCTTTCAACCTGAAGAAATGATTTTACTATTTATTTTAAGGCAGTTCACTAGCAACAAACTCTTTCAATTTTTGTTTCCCTGGGAATGTCTTATCTTTCCCTCATTTTTGAAAGATGGTCTTGCTAGACATAAATTTATTTTTCACTGTTTTTACTTTTAGCTTTTTTGAATATGTCATTCCACTATGTTCTGGCCCCTTCTTTTTGATGAGCAGTCAGCTTGATGTAATGATGCCTTTTACTTTTGCACCTTTCAAGATTTTCTCTTTGTCTTTTAGCATTTTGACATGATATGTCTGGCTGTTTTCTCTTTGTGCTTATTGTGCTTGGAGCTTGCTAAGGTTCTTGGCTGTGTACATGAATGTTTTCCATCAAATTTAGTAAGTCTTCAATTTTTATTTCCTTGATCATTTATTTTGTCTTTTGCTTTCTTCTCCATTGGTAGTCCCATGAAATGTATGTTTGTGTGTTAAATGGTGTCCCACATATCTCTCAGGCTGTTAATTTTTCTTTATTCTTTATTCTCTCTGTTTCAGATTGCCTGATTTGTATTGATCTGTTTTCAAGTTTACTATTCTTTTCTTTTGCCAGCTCATTTCTACTCTACAATTCTTCAAATAAATTTTTCATTTTAGTTATTTTAAAGTATATAATTATAATTTGGTTATTTTTAATAATATAGATCTCCTTATTGGTATTCTATACTTGACAATATATTGCCGTTGTCGCTTCCTTTAGTTATTTAAGCTTGATTTCTTTCTATTTTTTAAAAGTATTTGTAAATGGTGCTTTGAAGTTTTTGTCTACTAAGTTCACTATCAGGGCCACTTTAAAGACACATTCTATAGCTAATTGTTACTTTATTTATAAGTCACACTTTCCTATTTCTTGATATGTCCCATTATGTTGTTAAAAAATGGACATTTCAGATAATTTATTTTACCAATTCTGGATACCAATAATTCTTGGGGTTGTATTGCTTATTTGGTCTTTTAAAATTTTGCTTAGTTGTTTGACTGAAATAATTCCATGCAGAATATTTAACCTACAGGGAGAAGATTCTGATGTCACTACTCACATATTCCCCCTTGTTTTTTTTTTAAGCCTGGCCACCCCAATATGTATAGCCACTAATTTGTCAAATGTTATACATGAATCTCTTTAGCCAGTTAGATTTTTACTCTTTATCATTAATATGTGTTTGTGTCTGATGAGAATTTGTGGTTTATAGGGCATAACTCCCTAGACCCCTTAGAAAGGAATTTGGGCAAGATAAAAAATCCAAGCTTGGTCCTCAGAGTGTTAAGAGTGAAGTTTATAGCATTAAATGTCTACTTCAAAAAGTTAAAAATATCTCAGATTAATAACGTAGCATTACACCTAGAGGAACTAGAAAAGCAAGAACAAACTAACCCAAAAGCTAGCAGAAAAAAATCACTAAAATCATTGTAGAAATAAATGAAATTGAGACCAAAAAAAATTCATACAAAGAATTAACAAAATCAAAAGTTGTTTCTTTGAAAGGATAAACAAGATTGATAGACTACTAGCTTGAATAACTAAGAAAAAACAATATCTAAATAAGTGCAATCAGAAATAGCAAAGATGACATTACAACCAAACAGGCAGAATTACAAAAGCTCCTTAGAAACTATTGTGAATTCCTCTATGCAAACAAATTAGAAAATCTAGAGGAAACGGATAAATTCCTAGAAACACACAATCTCCCAAGATTGAATCAGGAAGAAACAGAAACATGAACAGACCAATATTGAAATCTGAAATTAAATCTGTAATAAAAAACCTACTGATTTCAAAAAGTCTCAAACTAGATGGATTCACAGCTGAATTCTACCTGATGTACAAAGAAGAGCTGGTACTATTTCCACTAAAACTATTTCCAAAAAATCGAAGAGGAGGATCTCCTCCCTAATTCATTCTATTAATCCACATCACCCTGATACCAAAACATGGCAAAGACATAATGAAAAAAGAAAACTACAGGCCAATGTCCCTGATGAACATAGATGCAAAAATACTCAACAAAATACTAGCAAACCCAATTCAACAGCACATCAAAAAGTTAATTCACCATGATCAAGTAGGCTTCATTACTAGGATGCAAGGTTGTTTCAACATATACAAATCAATAAATGTAATTAACCATATAAACAATTTAAAACAAAAACCACATGATCATTGCAATAGACAGAAAAATTCAATAGTCCTTCATGATAAAAACCCTCAAGAAACTAAATTGAAGAAATGTACTTCAAAATATTAAGAGCCACTTATGACAAACCCACAATGAGATGTCATATTGAATAGGCAAAAACTGGAATCATTTCCTTTGAGAGATGGAACAAGACAAGAATTCCCATTCTCACCACTCTTATTCTACATAATACTGGAAGTGCTAGATAGTGCTATCAGGCAAGAAAAAGAGATAAAAGGAATCTAAATAGGAAAATAAGTTAAACTATCTCTCCTCACAGATACTACGATTCTGTGCCTTGAAAACCTGAAAGATGCCACCAAAAGTCTCCAAGAACTGATAAATAACTTCAGCAAAATTTCAGGTTACAGAATACCTGTACAAAAATTAGTAACATTTTTATATGCTAATAATGCTCAAGCTGGGAGCCAAATCAAGAATGCAGTCCCATTTACAATAGCCACAAAGAAAATAAAATACCAAGGAATACACACTAGGAAGATGAAAGATCTCTGCAATAAGAACCACAAAACACTGCTGAAAGAAATCAGAGACAACACACATAAATGGAAAATCATTCCATGCTTTTGGATTAGAAGAATCAGTATTGTTAAAATGACCATGTTGCTGAAAGCAATTGACAAATTTAACACTATTCCTCTAAAACTACCAAAGTCATTTATCACAGAATTTAAAAAAACTATTCTAAAACACATATGGTGCCAAAAAAGAACCTGAATAGCCATATGTGTTTTAGAATAGCTTTGAATATTTTTTTGACATATGGTGCCAAAAAAGAACCTGAAAAGCAATCCTAAGCAAAACAAACAAAGCCGGAGCATCAGACTACCCAACTTCTCACTGTACTGTAAGGCTACAGTGACAAAAACAGCATCTTATTAGTGCAACAACAGACACATAGACCAACGGAACTGAATAAAACATCAGAAATAAAGTCACACATCTGCAACCATCTAATCTTCAACATGGCCAACAAATGCAAACAGTAGGGAAAGGACTCCTTTTTCATTAAGTAGTGCTGAGATAAATGGCTAAGCATATGTAGAAGAATGGAACTGGACCCCTACCTTTCACCATATAAAAATTAAATATTTAAATGTAAGAACTTGAATTATGAAAATCCAAGGAGAAGCCTCAGAAATACCCTTCTCAACATCAGTCTTGGCAAGGAATTTTTGGCTAAGTCCCCAAAAACAATTGCAAGAGAAACAAAGATTTATAACTGGGACCTAATTAAACTAAACAGTTTCTACACAGTAGAAGAACTTATCAAAAGTAAACAGACAACCTACAGAATGGCAGTAAATATTTGCATTGTATACATGCAACAGAGGTCTAATATTCAGAATCTATAAAGAACTTAAACAAATCAACAAACAAAAAGCAAATAACCCAGTGAAAAAACTGGCAAAGGACACGAACAGACACTTCTCAAAAGGAGACATACAAGTGGCCAGCAAACATGAAAAAATGTTTATCATCACTAATCATCAAAAAATGCAAATCAAAACCACAATGAGATACTATCTCATACCAGTCACAAAGGCTATTAATCTCAAATTAAATTTTAATCTAAAATGGGTCTCTGGTGCCATCTGAAAGGAAATTCTCTTTGTAAATAAAAGCCTAATCCTTAGTGTGTGAGAAAGACAATTTAAGCAGGTGAAAAATAATTTATCATCTTAATGTCTAAAAGCCTTTTAAAGAAATCCTGAGGTAGGCAGAATTCTGAGATGCCCTCCACCTCAGATTTCCAGGCCCTGGTGTGTACACACCTTCTCCCAGTTATTCAAACACTAATATATGTGTTACTGTGAAAAGATCTTGCAGTTGTAATTAAAATCCTTATTCAATTGGCTTAAATTAGGAAAATTATCCTAGGTGGGTCTGACCTAATCAGGTAAATAATTGAAATAAGATGAAGTGCTAGAATTTCCTTTTTAAAGAATGAATAATATTTTATTATATGTTTATACCACATTTTCTGTATCCATATATCTATCAATAGACATTCAGATTTTTTTATCTTGGCGATAGTAAATAATCATTCAAGGAACAGGAGAGTACTAATTAATTTTGGGGTATGGTGTAAGAAAAAGGTTCAATTTCATTCTTTTGCATGTGGATATCCACTTTTCCCAACAGCATACAACAACATGAATGCACTTGGAGATTATGCTAAGTGAAGTCAGTCAGTCACAGAAGGACAAATGCCACAAGGTTCCATGCACATGAAGTATCTCAAATACTCATACTCTCGAAAACAGAAAGTAGAATGCTTATTCCTAGGATCTGGGGAAAGGGAAAATCAGTAATTTCTGTTTCACAGGTATATAGTTTAAGACATGCAAGATGAATCATTTCTAGAGATATGCTGCTCAACATTTTGCCTATAATTAACGACACTGTACTGTGCATTTAAAATTTTGTTATGCAGGTAGATCTCACACTAAATGTTCTTACTACAAATAAATAAATACACATACAAACAAGTAAACACAATAAAATAAGATGAAGTGTGGTACAGCTATTATCAACAACAGTATAGAGATTTCTAAAAATAAAAATAAAATTACCATATGACCCAGCAGTCTCGTCTTCTAGGTATATGCCCAAAGAGGATAAAATTGCTGCTTGTAAAGCTACCTGTATTCTCATGTTCATTGCATTATTCACAATAGCCTAGATATAGAAACAATCTAAATGCCCATTGACAGATAAACAAAGAAAATGTTGTGTGTGTGTATATGGGTTTGTGTGCATGTGCATGTGTGTGTATGTCTGGGTGGGTCTGTGTGTTAGTAGGATATTATACAGCCTCTGAAAAGAAAGACATTGTGCAATTTGTCACAACATGCATGTACTTGGAAAACATTATAGTAAGTGAAATAAGCCAGACATAGAAATAAAAATATTAGATAATCTCGCTTATATGTGGAATATACACATGAGTTCAAATACACAAAGATACAGAGATAGAAAGTAAAACGGTTTTTACTACCAGCTGGGCATGGGGAAGAAAATAGAAAGATGTAGATTAAAAGATACAAAACAGCAGGTATGTGGGATGAACAAGTCTACAGATCTAATGTATAACATGAGGACTAAAGTTAATAAAACTATTTCATTGGAGATTTTTGTTAAATAAATAGATTTTATATGCTTTCATCATTTAAAAAAGTAGTTATATGAGATGATAGATATGTTAATTCACTTTAGTAACCATCTTACTTTATATATTTCATAACACAATGTTGTAAATCTTAAACATACACAATAATGTTTATTTTTAAAAATAAGGTGAAGAGTGAGAGACATGCTCTCCTGCTGGCCTAGGAGAAAATAGAACTTGTCATGAGATTTTTGTACAGCTACAAAAAATGAATTTTGCCCACAAACTAAATGAATTTCAAGAGGTCTTCAAGTTGAAGATGAGAATGCAGCCCCAGATAACAATTTGATTGCTAACAGTTTTATTTTAGCTGTGTGAGAACCTAGCAGAAAATCTAGTTAATCCGTGCCATGACTACTGACCCATGGAAACTGTAAGATAGTAAATTTGTGTGTGTGTGTGTGTGTGTGTGTGTGTGTGTGTGTGTTTTGCTACTTAGCTTGTGGAAATATGTTACACAGCAATATAAAACTCATCTATTCTCTTCTCTATAATTGAATCCTTGTTTCAGTGGTGCCAGATTGCTAAGGGCAGTATTGTAGTATTGTCCACCTGCATTTGTTAAGGGGGCTGGTGTAGTTCTACACATATAAAAAGATCCCCTTTTCTGCACAAAAGACACTTACCTAAATACAAACTGCCACAAGCTTATAAATAAAGCCTTCATAAAGCAGGATAAACTGGCAAGTTCATAAGCTTATTTCCCCAGCCCTTATAAAAGTAGAAATTCAAAACAAACTCCCCAGGCTTCACTGTAAAAATAAACTGTAAAACCAGAAATACTATCTTTAAGAAACATGTAAGGCTGCTGGAAAATCAAAGTCAAAAGCTACAGCAGGTCCCAATTGCTAACTTAAGGCTTAAAAAAGCCATCAAAGCCCAAACTGAAAATTTCCAGACACTGGGAAATGTACAAATTCCCAGGCCTAATAATACAATCAGATAACAGATGTATAAAATTCCTAAGGATCAAGGTGTCCGTTTTAACCATGATTACTTTCATTTATAAGTGTGTGGCATGTTTGTGTGTGTCCATGTATATATATGTATAAGCATGCATTAGCAAACTCTTTAGGAGGAGAATAACCATAACATATAAAATAAACCAGTAACTTCTATCATGAGACCAGATACCTTATTTACCATTTTAGTAGAACATCCATTAGATTTTAAATTGACCTCTAAAGAAACTCACTGTTAGGCTAAATAACATAATTAGTATTTCCTCCAATGGCAAACATAGTTCTTTTAGCATATCAGATGTTTATGTTTTTTTTAGTTTTTTATTTCCATAGGTTATTGGGGAACAGGCGGTATTTGGTTACATGAGTAGGTTCTTTAGTGAAATTTTGGTGCTCCCATAACCTGAGCAGAGTACACTGCAGTCATTTATCCTTCACCTTCCTCCCACCCTTTTGCCTTGGTCTTTGATACTAAGCCTCCCATTTGCAGCCTATACTTAATGAGTAGGGAGTTATGTTTCCCCCTCTTAAGACTGATGTATCTACATAGTTAATTTGCAATTCTTCTCCGTGAAGATTTGTTTTCTCTTCCCAACTTATGAATGTATTTATTAATTTTTATCAATATGGACTCATATATTTATTTTATACTGAGTTATAATCTAATAATACTTTATTTTGCTGCTCAAATTTCTGCAGTTTTTGGATGGATCTTATGTAATATAAACAAAAATATTTATTTAATAATTTTGTTATTTAATTTATTATTAAATTCATTATGTAAGGAATGAGGATTTTAAAAATATTTCTTTTGAATTTAATATCAAGGAACTCAAAAATAAATAAAATGTAGGGAAACACTTATTGATAAGTGAGTTAAAGACCAATAACTAATGTTGCAGGAGTAAAAACATTTATTATATCCTCAATTATTCTGGAACTCACTTTTAAAATCCATGAAAGTTATGGCATTATAAATTCATGTTTAGGGCTTTCTAATATTGGTATCAAGATTTTATGTCTTTCATTTGATCCTGACTACTCCTTTTCAAAAGACAGTATCATCTTATTTAGATTTAGATCATTTGGTAGTCTTAAGAAATTGTCTGACTATACCAACAAATACAAAAGCAAATGTCATTGATAAATTGATTTGAGATGTGAAGAAACATTTTCTTACATCTATTATACATAAATCATTGCTATAGGCACACTAAATTTTTTTTTTAAAAAAAGGTGATGGTACAATTTAGAGTTCAAAAGCTAGCAAAAGCAATAAAATATATCCCACAAAACAAAAATATAGCAAAACACAGGTGTCAAAGGGAGATGTGACCAAAATACGAAGTGTCAAAAATGATGAAGAAAGAGTGTTGGAATTTAACAGTATTGACTCCTAATTCTATTCCCACTACCTTCTATTGGGCATAATGTGAATTTAAGATCATTCAGTTATTTAAGACACAGGCTGCTACAATTGCATTTCAGGGCAACCAGGGAAATGAACTTTAATATTTTTCAATTCATGGTCCTTACAGTCAGCCAGTATAAGAGGAGTGCATTCTCCACATACTTAATCCAAGTAGTGCCTAATCATATACCTTGTATGCAATGTTTCTAAGAGATACCACAACGAAATCTCCTATGCTCCAGACACAATGTATATGTGACACATCACAGCACTGCAAACTCAGAAACTCTGTATGGTGTTACCACAACGTTGTAAGACTGAATTATCAAAGCATATAAACCAAGACATTTCACTAATAAGAGCAACATATATAATCAGTCAAAATGCACAAAACAACATAAGGAATAACTACTCAAAAAGGGGAAAATATTTGACAAATGTCAGAGATAAGAAAGTATATGGGAATAAGTGTAAATATCATCCAAAATGCTGATAACTCCAACATCTAAATCTCCGGTCCCAATCTTTTGCACAAATCTATACCCCTACTGGACAAGTCTACTTGGCTGCCAATGAAACATTTCAAATTTAACATGTTCCAGACAGCATCATTGATTACTCATGGAGTCTCCCACCCCAGAATTTTCCTTATCAGAAAATGATGGTATCATTCACTAAGTAGCTTTGGTCAGAAAACTAGAAGTAATCTTTCATGCTTATTTTTTGATTATACTAGAACTACAAACATTTCATTCACAAATTTTTAACTTACGTAGGTACCTAGAATAAATTATTCTTATCTTTTCAACATGGAAATTTGATGTCTATAGTAGCTAGTAACTGGCAGAGCTTGGATGTAATCATACAAAATATGAATACTTAACTTGGGAAGTGAGGCAAGAGGATTGCTTGAGCACAGGAGTTTGAGGCTGCAGTGAACTGTAATCTTGTCACTGCACTCCAGCCTGGATGACAGAGTGAGATGCAGTCTCAAAAAACAAAAAATATATATTCACAATAGCAAAGACTTGAAACTAACCCAAATGTCCATCAACGATAGATTGGATAAAGAAAATGTGGCACATATACACCATGGAATACTACACAGCCATAAAAAATGATGTGTTCATGTCCTTTGTAGGGACATGGATGAATCTGGAAACAATCGTTCTCAGAAAACTGACACAAGAACAGAAAACCAAACACTGCATGTTCTCACTCATAGGTGGATGCTGAACAATAAGAACATGTGGACACAGGGAGGGGAACATCACATACTGCGGTCAGTTGGCGGGGGCTAGGGGAGGAACTGCGGGAAGTGGGGAGGGTGGGGAGGAATAATGTGTGGAGAAATATCAGATATAGGTGATGGGGGGATGAAGGCAGCAAACTACATTGCTATGTATGTACCTACGCAACAATCCTGCATGATCTGCACATGTACCCCAGAACCTAAAGTACAATTTAAAAAAAAATACATATATATATATATACAAATGTATATATATATATATATATACATATGTATATGAATGCCTAAACTTACTATTCCTGAGCCCAACTTCACCTTGAATTAATTTATCATACATTTGTTAAGTATCTAATTTATTCTAGATCCCAATCAATTAGCAAGTTTTATCAACCTCTATTTAAAATATATCAGAAATCTTATTTCTGACCACCTCCACATTTATCACCCAATTGCAGCCAACATGATCTCTAAACAGCACTACTATAATCACCTTCTAATGGTTTCTCATGTTTCCACTCATGCTCCCCTCTGCAATTTATTTTAAATCTCATTCTGAGCCATCTTTTAAAAGTATGAGTCACATCATGACATTTCTCTGCTCAAGTCCTGCAATGTCTTTTAATCACACATAAAACAAAAATCCAGAGATTTTACATTCATAGCTGGAACAAAACTGAATAACCTACCATTTCCAAGCATTCTTCACTTGCTCATTATACTAGAGCTATAAAGATTTTCATTCACAAATTTGTAACTTAAGTAGGTATCTAGAATAAATTAGATACTCAACAAATGCACGATAAATTAATTCAAGGTGAAGTTGGGCTCAGGAATAGTAAGTTTAGGCATTCATATACATATATATAAATATTTTTTTAAATTGTACTTTAGGTTCTGGGGTACATGTGCAGATCATGCAAGATTGTTGCATAGGTACATACACAGCAATGTGGTTTGCTGCCTTCATCCCTCCCATCACCTATATCTGGTATTTTTCCCTACATTATCCCTCCCCACCCTCCCCACTTGCCACTGTCCCTCCCCTAGCCCCTCACCAACTGACTGCAGTATGTGATGCTCCCCTCCCTGTGTCCACATGTTCTCATTGTTCAACATCCACCTATGAGTGAGAACATGCAGTGTTTGGTTTTCTGTTCTTCTGTCAGTTTGCTGAGAATGATGGTTTCCAGATTCATCCATGTCCCTACAAAGGACATGAACTCATCATTTTTTATGGCTGCATACTATTCCATGGTGTATATGTGCCACATTTTCTTTTTTTTTTTTTTTTCTCATTTAAATTGAACTTTATTAAAATAGGTGCCAGTTTTCCTCTCTCCTAGTTCCACTGATGAGCTAGCCCAGAACTATATAACTTTAAGCCAAGTTTCCAAAGATGGTAAAGCTAAGAACAGCAAAGTAATAAGGACAAATAGGTCACTTTTGGTAATGACACACAAATTAAATTTTCAAAACATGTGCATAGCTT